>JALJEE010000834.1:0-39729 GCA_023231475.1 Seison nebaliae | reverse complement strand
TCTGTAGTTTTGCCATAATTTGTTCGTTGGATGTTCGTTTCGATTATTTGGGTGGTTGTTCGGGTGGATTATCACCTAAGATCGGTCTGCCCGGGGACCCAATTATCTCCACATTTGTTCTCTTCGAACCAGGAGTGTTGTTGCGGCCATTTCGTCTTGGGATCGTCGAGCGCGACCTTACACGTTTCCTGCTCGTTTTTTTATTTGTCGTTGGAATTTGCCCGGCGCCTGTCAAAGTATTGAGGGCGTCGAGCATTGCTTGAGTGTGGTTCTCTCCTGGTGAATCCCGGTCGAGATCATCCACTTTCTCTTCTTCGCTGTGATTATTATTTTTAATAATTGACATGTCAAAAAAAAGAAAAAAAAGAGAAAGAAAAATAATAATATAATTCAATGATAATTAGGACGATGTGAACTCCATAATTGGGGATGTTCTTCACTCCTCGACATCCCAAAAGAAGATTGTTATAGTGAATTTGAACTATCAGTTGAACAGAATAGTGATAAGTCCAAATCGATATGAGTTGATGATGTTGAATATTTGAGAATTTTTAGTTCGGCGAAGATTTCTATATGAGAGAAGAATTATGTTATATCCTATCCATTGCCTACTTAGATTTCGATGTTAATCCTAACATGTAATCTAACAAAGGATCGAGAATGGTTCCCATTCAAGGAATGAAAAGTTCCCCTCCTATGGATTTACCACCAATTCTCCCCATAATCTTTCATGTTTTTTTTTACGATTATTCATTTGACAACCAAGAAATTCAAAATGCATCCAACACGATTTTCGAGCATCGGAATACTTATTACTGAAATGGAGAGCCAATTAATTTTATCAACTATGAAAATTTGAAAGGGAAAACATTTTCTGCCAGAGCATAAATTTTATTGAAGTCGGGAATTTCTCTATTAAACCATAAATCCGTTAGAACGCAATAACTTTGGGTAGATAAATCGTTATCATACGAAAATTAGGAAAATTTAAATTCCGATTAGTCGACTTCCAGAAAGGAGTTAACCTTTAGCTTGCATTCAACCCATATACGAAGAAAAGGAAGGTAGTTAACTTTTTTTAAAGAACTCAGTTAACTCATTTGTATGCAAAAGGGAAACAAGTCAACCCGTATTTTCCCAATCAGAAAGTAGTCAATCCATTTCGTCTAAAAAAGAATGAAGTCAACCCACCATTTTCATGTAACTAAACGAAACTTTATTTTTTTAGATATTAAACAATATTTCGTCTTATTATTTGTTCAAGGTTCAAGGAATGCATTTAAAGAATTTTCAATTTAAAATTTTTTTATTCATGAAAATGGTGGATTGACTTCATTCTTTTTTAGACGAAATGGGTTAACTTCATTCTTATTTTTTACAAAATGGGTTGACTGCTTTCTGATTGGGAAAATAAGGGTTGACTTGATTTCTTTTTCTTACAAATGAGTTAACTGCGTTCTTTAAAAAAAAAGTTAACTACGTTCCTTTTCTTCGTATATGAGTTGACTGCAAGCTAATGTGCTGCAAGGTTAACTCCTTTCACAGATTCGATTAGTCTTACCATAGAAACCATTGAAACTGATGTCGCAGTTACCTTGTAAGTTTTATTGAGTCATATTAAGCATCTAGTTCGCATGGTACAATAAGAAGGATTGGTTCAAATTCCAATGGCCATAACTGAATCGCGTGTTTTTAACCGAAAGCATTTGTTAGAACCGACATAGTTTTCCCATAGATGAATGGATTAACCGAATGTTGAAGGGGGAAGATGTTATTTAAAATTTTATTCGTTTTGTTCATGTAAAGTTCTAAATGACTCTATGAATAAGTCCGCATATGGATGCTTGTTGAATAAAATGTTAAGAAGGAGCAGTAGAAGAGAAGAGAAGATTCAATATGAAAATAAATCACGAAGTAAAAGTAAGAGATGGAGATATCTCAAAGAAAAACGAGAATCTTCGGGTAAATGTCATTCTAAGTTTTTCATACAAATTCACCTAGACACCCATGAGCATGGAGAGATCAGATATTCGTCTTTAGAGAATATGTTTAAAAATAGAAAAATAAATTTTTTTTTCTTGAGTTAATTTAGTTTGTGCTTAGAGAATCAGTAACAGTTGATAGACTTTCTCTTTCTCTCTCTCTCTCTCTCTTTTAAACGAATCTCGAGTCTTCGGGATAGGAATCGCCACGGACTTCTGTTCGAGTTGAGAAATCAAAGAACTGAAATATGTATCACTTTTTCATCGAGAGCAGAATTAGATGAAGAAGAAAATGAAGAAGATTGATGGAAATAGAATCAAATGGGAGTTGTTATTGAAAGATGAAATTTGATTCGATTTCCATTTGAAAGAAAGTTAAAATTAATTTCCTTACCAATTTTTTTTCTCAAAGATTTGCTAAATGATTAGGAGACGAGAAGGAATTAGAATTTAACAATAATCAATTTCATTCACATGAATTAATCGTGGACGAATATCATTCGTTCCTTAAAGAGATCCATCTTCTAACTGCGAGTCGATACAATTCGATGATGACGCCTTCTCTTGTTCATTTTCATTGTTGTTGTTGTTGAGTTGTGTTGACGATGTTATAGTAGTGGGAGCATTAGAATGAAGATTATTAAATAAACTGAGAATGGAATCATTTGATGGAAAGTTGTCTTCAGAGAATGTGAGTTTCGTGTCCAGTTGATTCTCTTTGTTGTTAAACTGATTCGATAAATTTGTTGGAGATGGGACATCATTAAAATCATTTTCAAAGGGAACCGAGAAAATAGATGATTCGGATGAATTGGATCGAGAGAGAGATGATGATGTCATTGGATTTAAAAGAATCGTAGGAGGAGAATCATTCGCTGATGGAGATAGTGGCGATATTGACGGAATTTTATAAGTTTCATTCGATATCGCTTTCTTCAATGGATAGTCTGAAATGGTTTGAGATGAATGTTGGGAGAATGCCAAATTATAATTACTCTTTTGAGAACGATGGTTTTGTGTCGTATTATTGCTATTGTTGTTATTATTGTTGAGTTGTGCACCAGATGATGGATGAAATGAGTTCATACGAGATCCAATAGCTCGATGATGATGATTATTATTATTACCATTTTGGTTCGATTGATCATGATGATGGAAACCGTTCAACGGTTTATACTCATTATTCGACGAATATAAATCTGTCAAATTTCCAAACGTATCATAATTATGTTCGTTCTTACTCTTCAAACCCAACGGCACATTGTTATTGTTGTTCTTATTTATTGCCATTTTATAAGAATCTCCGAATGCATCAACTTTGATATCTCCTCCTTTCACGAAACAATTATTGATATTCTCATTGGTCGAAAGAAGGAAATCGAAATTCGATCGATTCCTTTTCGATATCGCCGTTGCTTCGGTGAATTTCGGTAGAGGAGTCGGAACTACGTCACTTACGGATTTGATGGAATTCAACAAGATATTGGAATTGGTAGAAGAACCGTTCATGAGATGAGATGTGGTAGTGGTGGCAGTGGTAGAGGATGCAGCCACTTCAAACATTTTGTCAAAATGATTATTATTACATAAATCATTCGATTTTGTCGTTTCTCCATTCTTTCGATGTAGAACTGCCGAAAAATAAGTATCCTTTTGAAGATCGTCCAGATTGAATGTCTGATGTTTTCGGTTTTTGTACTTCTGATGTTTTGGTTGATGCTTCGAATGATGAGCTTGAGTTGCCACTTGATGACTAATATTGTGATGGCTATGGCGATTTTGACTAGAAAGAAGCTTTGCCGAATATGTGGTGGCGGAAGTACTAGTAGTTGTCGTTGTAACCAAATTCACCGTCGTCGTAGCACAAGAGATGATTGATGCAGGCGAAATAGACGAAGAGGATGAAGACGAAAGGGATGGTGATGTCGTAATGATGGAAGCGGAAGAAGCGATTTTCAAAGTGAAAGTATCGATCGTTTCCTGCTCGTCATTGTGCGAGGAGAAATAATTATTCAATCGATTTCCATATGAATTCCGTCTGTCATTCACTGGCGGTTGTTGTTGATGATGATGATGATGATGATGATGATGATGTGGTTGATCATTGATTCGATGTGTCATGTTTGGAAGATGGCGATATGTCGGATTGTTATTATGACCATTCGTCGAGAATAATTTCCATATTTCTCGTTTATAATTGTGAATGGTATAGAAGATGGATGACAATGAACTGTCCAATTCAAAATTTCCATGACACGTTCCATATTGTTCCATAACTTTACTTTCGCAGAATTTAAAGATCTTTTCCGTCTGTGTGAGAATGGTAGAACGTACCGTCGAATATTTGTTGATCTCTTGAAATAACAACATTCGATACTCAATTTCTGCATTGAGATCATTCGTCAAATTTGTCAATTTCTTTTGTAATTCAACAATTTCGTCGTCCTTCTCTTTCGTCTTTCCACTTAGACGTTTCAAATCATCTTTACAAATCTTATTAGATAATGTTAAATCATCAATTGTCTTATAGAAGGATTGAGAGTTGTTTTTCAATTTATCACTTTTACCTTTCTCTTCATCGAATTTCTTCTGGAGATCTTCATATTTCTCTTGTAACTTCTTCTTTTCCTGATTAAACTGATTGCGATCGATATTGAGTGTGGTCTGAATTGATTTCAATTCGTTTTTATTCGTTTCTCGATTCTCATTAAATTCCTTCAATTTCGATTTTAATTCCAATTTCGATTGATGTTCATTCTCCAAAGATCTCTTCGTTTTAGCCAATTCGTCTTTTAATCGTCCCAATTGTGCCTCCATATCCTTCATATTCTTCTTCGCCATTTTTGCATCATGAATCGCTTTTTTCCTAATGATTTCTCGTTTGAAATTATCGAACGATAATTCATCTTTCACTTCAATTTGAAGTTGATTAAATGTCGATTGGCTAATCGATCGAGTGAGAGGATGTCCTTCAGCATGTAATTGATAAAATTCTGATTTCTTCAACTTCTCCACAGTCTCCAAATGTTTATGATTGACATTCTTCTTTCCAACTGGTTGTGGCGGTGCCGATTTAATTTTGCGAATATCTTTCTCTCTTCCTTCCAAAGTATCTTTAGTTTCATTCGAACAATTACAATGACAACAAATGAAATTATTGTCTGTTTGTTGATGTTTATTCGTCTGTTCCGTCGAATTGAGATGGTGCAGTGGATCCACGTTCTCTCCACTCGTTGATAATGGACTACCCACATAAATATTATAGCGAGATGCAATATCCGCAAAAATCAATCGAAACGGTAAAGATAGAACAAACATTGGAAGAAGAATTAAATGAAAAAAATTGCGCTTCTTCGAATCAAGTCCAAATAGTCCATGAGAGTCATTCGCTCGCCAACCACATGAGGAAATAAAACAGAAAATGAGTAATAATCGCCAAAAGTATGTGAGAATTTTGTCGGATAATCGATCCGATTCCTCAACATTCTCATCACCCCCACCATCACTCGACGAGTTATTATTGTTATTATTGTTATTTGTATTCCTTCTCTCATTGTTATCTGAAGAATAATCGTTCAAAATCGAACCAAGTTCGGATGTGATCGCTGAAACAGATCCGAGAGATGCTACAGATGAATTTCTAGAGGAACTTGTCGAATTTGGTGATGACATCGTCCGAATGGATGAGTGAGAAATGGAAGATAAATTGGATCTTCGTTGAACATCTTTCAATTCGTCCGAAGTTCTCCTTCTACCGTTATTTTGATTTTTATTCGTATTCCGATCATTCCCTGAACATTTCCCACCTCCTTTATTTTTTATCATTCGTTCACCCAAATGTGAGTAAGGAGCGATGTGCTCTCCATTTGTAGTGCAACGATTAGTTCGATAACCTTGACGATCTTCTAGCGGTATTCTATCAACGAAACGGTTACGATTTCGAGCATTCTTCTTCATCATATTATTTTTCGATATTGTTGTCATTAAACTGAATTGAGACTGATTCCTACTCATCATCATTTGTTGATCGTTCACATCGTTATTCATATTACCGTTGATAGTTGAAGAAGGTTGGTAGTTAGAGAGATTCAACGAATTCGAGCCGTTACTTCCAATCAACTGATTACTATTATTATTATTATTACCGTTAGAAATGAGCGAATTGTTATTATTATAATCTCGATTAATATTATGTTTCTGAGATGATGATGATGATGATGATGATGATGATGACTTATATCGCCACACTGAGACGGACGACATAAATGTAATGAAACGACAAATCTTCCCAATGACACACTTCAACGGAATGAGCAATGTATGATTTCTACGATCATCACGATATCGATTTCTTCTCGATTGTTGAATGAAGAGTGTTGGATTCTGCTCAATCGTTTGATAACAATATGCTTCATCCACCAATTGATGAGGTGGTTGTTGTTGCGAATTATCCACAACATTATTATCCGTCTCACTAATTCCGAAGACATATTTGAACAGTTTACTATTCTTCTCTTGCACTTTCTGTCGAGTGCGCTATAAAAGAATTTTATTTGAATTTCAATATTGAAATCATTTAAAAAAAAAACGAACTTGTTCGATTTTTCCTGTTATAAACTTTCTCACGCGAATACAACCTAAAATGATTGAATAGCCGAGACTGAAAGAGAGAATTAAATATGATTGATAAAATCAGAAAAAATGAAGGAACCTGTGAGCGGCGAGTAAACGACATAGATGATGTAGTCGTACTTCCGTCATTCGAGCCCATCCTTCGATGAAGCAGAAGAGGAGGAGTACACTGAACGTTGGAATGACTCGATCTATAACATCATAATAAACATTATCTTCAACAAATGGAAAGAAAAACTAGTGAAACCGGATGTCGATAACCACGAATATGATAACCAGATATAAGTCGACGCCGATAACAAAAGAATTCTCGATGGCAGTAAAATATAAACTAAGAAATCGGTGGCGAACGTAGATAGCACTAAACCGATAGTCATAATCTTTTTTAAAATCAATTCAATATAATTAACAAACAGAAAAAAAAAGTAGAAACCGTTCCTTGAGATGCCACAAAATGCGTAATATGATTCACAAATAACCACAATGACCAGATATATTCCAAGCGAAATTCCAGCATCGAATCCAGAACGATGATAAACAGCCAAATGATAGCATACTTCCATAAACGTGACATACTAAAAGAGTCAAAAAGAATTAGATGAAACATGCGTCTCTCAAGTGAAGCTAATCAATTGTTCAAATTTAAAATTATTAAAAATTTATTGAATTCCAAAAAAAGAAATGTTGAAAAAAATGGTTGAAAAAGAAAGAAAAAAATTTGAATGATCTTCTTTGGGGAAATGAAAGAAAAGAAAAATTCCAATGTTATTCTTTGGAGAAATGAAAAGAAAAAAAATTTAGAATGTTTTTCTTTAGAGAAATAAAAAAAAATTAAATGAAAATTAAAATAATTTCCCAAAAGTTTTTCTTGTTCGTCTCGAACATTTCCAGACTAAATCTCGTTAGACAAAAATAGTAAATGGAATGCTTCATCAAATGAATTGACAATTGAATGAAAGAATAGGAGAGGGTAGAGAAAAGGAAAAGAAGAAACAGATCTGGAGAAACAGATATGGGAAAACAGGAATGAAAAAAATAAGAATTAGTAGTAATAGTAGTAATAGTAGTAGAAGAAGAAGAAGAAGAAGAAGAAGAATGATTAAGTAGAGAAGGAGTAGAATTGAATTTGAAGATATTTTTTTTTTTTTTGAAGGAAAGAAAGAAAAAGTAGAAATGATAACTTTGTGAAATCGTTGTCGAAGAAACTGATTGTCCTTTGACGTCGACGAGCGATACGTTTTGAGACGGCCATATTTGGTTTGATGTGGGTTGATAAATTAGATCACCGAATATAAACGCGAAATTTAATAAGTAGCGAAAACCATTAACGATTCCTTATTAAATATGAAATGGGAAAAGAAAAGAAAAGAATATCTGTTTTGGATGGAATGTAAATGGATAAATCAATTCGTATTTGGATGTAATAGAAATAGATGAATCAATGTCGTATTTGAATGAAATGGGGAGACTGATTTTCATTTGTGCGACGATTGAAAATCAAGTGTTAATTGGAAGGGAATGGAGAAACGTGGAATTTCTCCACCGATATCTGCATGGGAGGGGATAAGACGGACGATTAATACACACGCACATATACATAGATGGAGGAGAGGAAGAATGTGAACACGCTCATAAAAAATATAAAAGTCCAATTAGATTGACAGAGAGATATATCATATTAAAGAGCGGACATGTTTGATAATCGTGCACAGTTCCCAAAGTGAATCATCGACAATCTCCTCCTTGATGTGTTCCAATAATGATGGTGGAATTTTCGATGATATGGAGATCATTCGAATGTTATGGGTCTTTCCGTCGACGAGGGTGATATATATAAGGAATAAAAAAATGAAAATGAATGATTGAAATGGAATTCATATGAAATTATTGATAATAATTCTATAAATAATATTGTGTTGAATTGACTTATTTATGTATTTCTTTTCTTCTCATTTAGAATCGTATGTGAAGAATTGTATGTGTGTCAATTAGAATAGTTGATTATATGCGTAAAAAAAAGAAAATATCTATATCGAATAATTATAATAGACCATTAAATTATTTGGTAATTCTAATGCCTGTCCTCTCATTCGACACGATTCATTCGTCTTCTCTGAATATTCGAATTTTTAGCCGAATCTTCCTCTAAAGAAATTCGATACATTTCTCTTTCGCTCAGCTTTCTTATCAGGAATATTTATATTCCAATTACTCACGTCAGTCTCTAATCCTTCCTTTCATTTCACACGAGTCAC
The DNA here is from genome assembly GCA_023231475.1 of Seison nebaliae. NCBI lineage: Eukaryota > Metazoa > Rotifera > Pararotatoria > Seisonacea > Seisonidae > Seison > Seison nebaliae. The sequence continues at coordinate 30,860 of JALJEE010000834.1, read as the reverse complement.
TTGTCTCCTTCCAATATGTTCAATATATAAATGGTGCACTATCTATCTCCCATTTCATCTCATACATAATTCCTCAATCATTTCCACAACTATTTTTCACATTTAGTTTAATGAACAATATAATATGTTTTTAATAATAATTAAACATTACAATGAAATTCTATTTTTTTTAGTTTGATCTAATTCATAACAATTTAGAGTTCCATCTGTAGTTATCATGATAAAAAAAAAAGAAAGTAGAATATTAATATCTGTCACTACTTATTGTTCTTCTCATGGTCAGATGATGATTAAATTATCAGATGATTAAAGTGAATGAAATTGATAATTTGTACCATTACCAATTCGTTAAATTTCATAGGAATGTTTGTATTGGAAGTTGTGGAGATGTGAAATCGACTAATAATCCCTATTAAATTAATTTGTGTTTTAATTGAAATTCGAATTTTTAGCTTATCAGATAAATCGTATTAATTGCTGTTCGACTCTCCAGTTTCCGTTGAACAGTCCTTCCTCCAAAATCAAAGGGACAAAGAATAAATAAGTAATCAATTATTCATTCAACACTTCTCTTCTACTACTTATGTTGGTGAGACGTAACATCTCGTGGCTTTCGTTGTTTATGGCAACAGTTGTTGGAATATCGTCTGGTTGTTATATTTGGTATCCGTTGGTGAAGGAGAGGAAAGAAAATGAATCAGTGAACAATAATAAATGAGAAATGATTAAACTTGTTAATGAATAAAGAAAAGAAAAGAAATTTATTTTCTTTTCTAAAAAAAAATTGTTGTTTTATTTCAAATGTCAAACGATTATTTGTTGAGTGATTAGTTAATGATTTTTCTAAAGATTTCTTCTCTTTTAGATTAAATTTCATTTCATCAAATATCTCAAAGATATTTATATGAGAATCTTCAAAATAAAATGTTCATTCATTTCCCAGTGATATGTTGATGATGAGAATTGAAATAAAATTAAGTTTGTTCTTCTTTCAATTAATTCTGCTGAGGCAGTCCGATGGAAGTAAATCAATGAATGTGACGTCACCACATCTGATGGAGTATTCGCTTGTTCGAATTGATTCCATTCAATCCATTCGACTCAATTCCAACTTATTCAAACATTATTTTAAAACGGAATTAATTGGAGAGAAGAAAGGAATAATAATCAAGTTTAAACTGATAAATCGAAATCATTTATCATTTCCATATTCCATACCATTTCTTTCGTCATTCCAAGCCATTTTCTACAATGAGACTGTCCTCCCCAACAATCGTAATTTACATGACAATTATATATTGAAAGGAAGATTAATTTCCAGATTGAATGACACTCAAAATCATTGGAATGATGAATCTTCCGTTTGGATTGATGGACATTTGGACAGAGAAGGAAAACGGTTCTGGGGACGGATTCAATGGAAAGATAATGAAATTATTTATATCGAACCATTAAATGATCATCATCATTATTATCATGAAAATGAGACATTATTAATTATTTATTCATCGAATGATATCGATCTATTTCCAACTCATCATCAAATTCATAAACGATCAACTACCAAAAATACACGTTCATTTTGTGGATATGAGAAATATTTGAAAGGAAATACTTCAACTAGAATTGTTGATGATCCAATTAATTATCATCGACGACGACGTCGATCAGCTGATGATTTTTTGAAGAATGGAATGAGAGAATGTAAAATTCAATTTATTGCTGATCCATTACTCTATAAACATTATTATGAGAAGGAGAGGAAACAAATGGAGATGACAAAAGGAACGGTTGATGAAGATGATGCAGAAGATGTCACTCGAACTATCATTACTAGATATCTCACCAGATTGTTGACAGCTCTCAATCACATTTATTCCGAAGTGAAATTTGGAAAATATTCAGGAATTAGTTTTTCAGTTCCTCGTATCAAAATTATCGATTATAATAAGATTTGTGGAGAGAATGAACGACCTACAGAGATTAGTGAGAAAATTTGGAATTGGGAACGACGTTTCTGTTATAATAATTTGGATGTCTCCGCTTATCTCAATCATCTCTCCACTATACCAACTGATACAGATTATTGTTTAATTTATTCATTTACTATGAGAGATTTTGCTGATGGAACTCTCGGATTAGCTTGGGTCGGTTCCACTAACAATCAAGCTGGTGGTGTTTGTGATAAGAAAGCCACGGTTCATGGCGGATTTCAGAGAGCACTTAATACTGGAGTTATCACATTCTTCAATTTCAATTCGAATGTTCCAGCAGCTGTAAGTGAATTAACTTTAGCTCATGAAATTGGTCATAGTTTTGGAGCTAAACATGATCCGTTAGATGACGAGAAATGTGTTCCAAATGGAGCTGATGGTAATTATATTATGTATCCGAAAGCTACAACTGGTAAAATGAAGAATAATCGAATATTTTCATCATGCTCTTTAGAATCGATGGGGAATGTTGTGACGGATTTGGTGGAAATGTCTGGAAGGAAAAAATTTTGTTTCGCTAAAATTCATGGACCGTTTTGTGGCAATCAGATCGTAGAGAAAGGTGAAGAATGTGATTGTGGTTATGAAACAGATTGTACGGACCAGTGTTGTTTCTCACGAAAAGAAATCGGTGCAGATAAATCAAGTTGTACGTTAAAGGATCGAAGTCAATCCGGTCTTCCCGTTAATTGCTCTCCCACTCAGGGAACATGTTGCCAAGACGATTGTTCGTTCAAGAAGAAGAATGCTGTTTGTTTACCGGCATCTGATTGTCTTGAAGCCACGTTATGTGAAGATGACAATCCAGTGTGTAATACAACGAAAGTGCAACATAAACCATTGAATACTTTATGTGGTGATAAAATTCCAAATAGTTATCCAATTAATTTCATTTGAAATTTTCAAATTTTTCTCTTTCTTTTCAGCGAATTATAAGAAGAAAGTTTGTGTAGATGGTGAATGTACAGGAAGTATATGTGCTTTCTTTAACGTTTATCCATGTTTCATGAAAGGAAATCTCAAAATTAAAGTTCTAATTTTTAAATTTGAAAAAATAAACTTTCAATTTTCATTCCAAATTCTCACAGAATAAAGAGGAACGTGAACGATTATGTAAAGTGTCGTGTTTAGATGTTGACAAGAAATGCAAACCAATTTCCGAAGTTAGTACAGTTCCGGAAGAGGATCGTCAACATTTAAAACAATTGGCACTTGGTCCCGGTTCGCCATGTCTTGGCACCGAAGGATATTGCGATGTTTTCTCCAGATGTCGATTAATCGACGCAGAAGGACCAATATCTAAATTACAGAAAGCTTTATTTGGGAAAGAGGCCATACAGAATATGAAGGAGTGGTTGGAAGAGAAATGGTATATCGCTCTTCTGGGAGGCATCGGCGTTCTTCTCGTAATGACGGGTTTTGTGAAACTGTGCGAATTATCAACTCCCTCTTCAAATCCCAAAATGAAATCACCAATTATTTATGACACCATACGTCGTCGACGTCATCGAAGTAGTGGATAAATAGCCAATATTGTATTCTTTAAAAAACTATTGTAAATTGATAATTTTCATTTTTTTCTACTTATTCTTGTTTTTTAATTGAGTGAAATAAAAAGAAAATATTTCTTTTCTTCATATTTTATTTTGAACTTTTTATTTATTTTATTTTAATATTCTCATCAATCACATTTTAAGTAACAATAAATTTTCTTCACATCAAATGAAAATAAGTAAATTTGATTGAATGAAAAAGGAGAAAAGAGATATATCGTTTCTTATTTATTTATAGTTTATTTATAATGATGATAATTTATTAATTTTATAATATCGAAAGCAACATCATTCGAAACGAATATTTTCAACTACGGAGTACGTACTACGTAGTATGTAAACCCTGTGTCTAGTCATGACATGAGTAAACTAAACAAAAATACGATATAACTTTAAATTGACAGTAACACACAAAAATATTATTAATAACCTATTAATAATAGTAAAGTTTTTTTTCGAGTAGATCGAGTTATTTTCTGGTAAATTTACTAATTACAAAATAATTTTCGTGAATTATTTCTCACATTAGATGATTAGTTGATGATATATAATTAGATTAATGAAATTTTAATTATAGTTTTAAATTTGAAATTTGAATTTTGGGGGGATTGTCCTTTTTGCTAGTTGATTTAAAGTTGAAAATTTATGAGAATTCCTTCTTTCCGAATAAATGGAAATTGGTTGTTCTATTTAATCATCTTAATGATGCAACAGCTTGTGTAAACTGTTATGAAATGAATGAATTTTATTGATTATGAATAGTATGGTCATTGGTTTTGGAGGAAGCTTAACGAGAGAGAACTTCTTCTCTCAACCCCGACAATTGTATAGAGAATTTTCTTTATTTAAAATTTTAGTTTTCTTCTCTGATACTTTTTGGGAGGGTTATTAGGAAAAAAGGGAAAAGTTTATTTAGAAACGTCAATTCTATTCAAAATAGTCGAATAGACAACCTCTCTACACATTCGATATAAATTACTGTGTTGAACGATGGGAAGAATTTATATAGAGAAGAATTGGCGTAGATTTGTTATTTTGAAATGAAAATAAATTTTGATCTGACTTCCTTTCAAAACTGAACCGAGAATGTTTAGTGGTCTTGTACGTTCGAATTGGCCGGATCTTTCTGTCATTCAACTTTATGCCAATCCAACCATCAACATTTATGCTGCTACTAATCGCAATGCCATTCCCACTCCCAAAGACAGTGGATTCGTCGACGACGAACAAACGTCTGTTGTCAATTGTATTTCCGGTACACTCCGTCTCTATAAGACGACAACGGGAAAATTATTTATGGAATTCGATCCTCATCATGAAGAGAAGAAGAAATTGACGAATGTGGATTTGGAGGATGTGATTGAAAGAAAAATAAAGAACAAATCTGAATTCGCTTCCTCTGTCATGTTTGATGGTATCGTTTCATTCACTTGGTCCAAAACCAGTTTAAGAACGATTTCTTATGTTCTCGAAGATTTATCTTATAAAAAGAATTGGCTCATGATAACATTCCAATTGGCGGATGGTCTACAATCATCTTCATTCCATTTTCTCAAACGAGATTGTCGTTCGTTCATCGAGAACATCGGTAAATTCTATCAGATCACTGAGAATGATGATTTCCTTTATACAATTCAAAAACGTCAAAGTGAACGACATCAGAATATGACTGTTCGTCAATCGCCATATATTTTATTCGGTCACAATTTCAAACAAACAGTTACCAATCTTCTTACCAGTAATCGTCGTGATGGAAAGAAATTTGAATTTGGAAAGAACAAATTTGTTATGTCGAAAAGTAGCGATCATTTGTTGGGAGATAATGACAAAGAAGAAATAGTTCATGACATTAATCGTTTTATGAAAAAGATTTGTTATTCCGATTTGAAAATGAAAAATAGAAATGATCATGTCAATTCGAATTGTAATCCAGTTTTTATTCCATCAAATATCGATAGTTCATTTACTGAATTGCACAATATTATTTTACCGTCTCGTCCCATTAAAGTTATCGAAGAGAAATTTCAAGAGACGAGATCGTTATCGAAAGATGACTGGACGAAGAGAGATGTAAAGAATTCTTATCATCGAATTATTGATCAAATTTTCCACGGAGGAGTCGATGACGATGTTCGACCATATGTATGGTTGCGATTGTTGAATGTCGTTCCATGGGAGGTTGATGATCAATCGGAAGAATTCGAAGAAATTATGAGAAAGAAACGAGAACATTATGAAACGATTTGTCATCAATGGAAATCGATGTTACCGGAACAATTAGAAAAGAATTCGATTTTACGAGAACGATTCTATTTGGTTGATAAGGATGTTCTACGAACAGATCGCACATTAGAATTCTATTCACCTCCTCATCATCACGTAAGAAAGAAAGAGCCAATCATAAGGAAAATAGAGGATATCGATGATTTTGAGAATGATGTGAACAATTCGGCGAAATTGACAAACATTCTTAAAACTTATTGTATGTTCAATGGCGATATCGGTTACGTTCAAGGAATGAGTGATATCGCTTCAATAATTCTGATGGCGGTCGATATCGGAGAAGCTGATGCTTTCTGGTGTTTCGTTGGAGCGATGAATATGTGGTATAAAAATTTCGAAATTCAACAAACTCATATTCGTGATCAATTGAATAGTTTACGTCATTTATTAGAGATTCTTGTTCCGAAATTAGCTGCTCATCTGGAAAAGAATCATTCGCTTCATATGTGTTTTTGCTTTCGATGGTTACTCGTTTTCTTCAAACGAGAATTAACAGCAAAAGATTGTATGAGATTTTGGGAAGCACTTTGGACGGAAGAACCTTGTTACAATTTCCATTTACTCATCTGTTGTGCGATATTAGATCAACATGCGCCATTGCTCTTGTCGAACAATTATGATTTCAACCAAATACTCAAATCGACAAATGAGTTATGTGGACGAATTGATATGAAACGAATGTTAATCGTTGGAAAGGCGATGTATCTCCAATTGAAAGAGACATTGATGTGTCAAGATTTTCGTGGAACATCTACCGAATCAGTGAATGATTTTACGGTGGTGGAGAAAGACGGAACGTCCACAACCATCATTAGTCGAACTGATAATATTGATTGTACGAAAGAGAATGATGGAGAACGGGCACTTTATGCAATGTTGCGTGAAATACTTCATATGGGACTCTAATCAATTTTATTGATATTTTTTTGTTTTTTATTCATTTCCTGTGAAAAGAAAAGGATATAGTTTAAGTCGTTGAATTTAAAATTAGAATAATTTCATTTCATTCGATCGCCACAATCGCCAGATAGAGAACGAATGACGATTATTGATAATCGTATCATATTTCTTAATTTATTGAAGAAAAAAAAAACATATTCCATTATTGACGATGATCTCTTCTCTTGTTTCTCCTTTCACAAAAATATTTATATTTAAGGAATTTATTATAAAAACATTTTATTTCGTTTTCAAATAAAAACTATTAATCAGATTAATCCAATCCATCATTTCATTGTTTTTTGGTAAATTTACAAGAATTTTTGAAGACGTCGATTTTCATCTCTTATGAAACTTTCTTATAAATCTCTCCGTTTTTAGTACGATAATATTGATTGGGAAATAGGAGGAGAGCATCCTCAGCGACTAGTTTCCACATTGGAGTATAACTGTATTCGATATCAGGTAAAACGGTTTCCATATCCAATTTCTTATCAGTCCGTGCATGTCGTTTCACACGCGAACATGGTCCGATTGTTTTGTCCGTTAGAAATATCCATAGAACGAACACCCAAGACGTATAACAAGGAAGTGGATCATAATATTCGGGAGCGATTGCTTTCAATTGTGGCAATTTCCTGCAGGCGATATAAGGGAAATCATGATGTTCATTATGGTAACCGACGTTGTAGCCCAAATAATTGAGGATTCCGTAATAAGAATAAGTTTCGAAGCCTTCTTTAAACGTATAATGTTCACTGATGAAATGTCCAGCCATTGGATGGAAACCCATTCCAATAAGTGAAGATAAAATTAAATAGCTTAATCCCTTCACTCCGAATAATTGTAGAATGATGACATCGTATGACAATTGGATTGTCCAGTTGATAATTTCTTCTCGATTGAGTATTTGGGGATTGACGAACATCGGACGCAACGCATAAAACAATGGTTGCAATAATAACCAGAAGAGTTTGGTGAATTCATAATGAAAGAATAAACATTCAAAATCAGATGGTACATCAACATCTAATCCATCGAAACCTAAATAACTGGAAATTAATTCCTTTTAATTATTTATGAGAGAAGAAAAACTAACGAACCGATGATGATCGATATGATATTTTTTGAATGTTGAGGCAGCAGGTACGCCCAGTGGAAGGTTGGCGAAGAAACTTAAAAAACGATTGGCCCATAATCTTTGATTACCGAACGCTAAATTGTGTGAAAGTTCGTGTAGGACTAATTGCAACGAATTATTAAATGTACCACCAACAATCCAAGCGACGAATGTCAGATATATCCAAGACACATCATATTTGTACATCCAATAACTGATAAGTGTTTGAACGACCACACTAAATGTAATCTTATCAAAATAGTAGTATATAGCTTAAATAAATGGAAAAGTTAACTAACCGGTAGAACTATGATGGGATCGGGTCCAAATAATTTCTTTATTTGAGGATATTTCGCTAGCATTACTTTTCTTCTGGTTTCATGCGGCTCACCTGTGTAAGTCCATTCGAAATTCGTTTTTGTTATCGTTCCCCCCATTCTTCTGGAGAATTGTGGAATCAAACTTTTAAATCTATCTTCTAAGGAATAATATCACAGAATGGACACAAATATATTTTTCGAGATATGTTCCTGTAACATTGACCAATTGAAAGAAAAATTAAACTGAATACTAAAACTGAAAATAATACAAATTTCCTTCTCACATCAAGCGAGACTTAAATAGTTTTTTGAGATCTCTCACCTTTTCTCCATTCTTTGAGAAAAAATATTTGCTAATCATCCCCTAAATCATTTTATTTCAAATCGTTCATTATTATTCATAATCTTTAATTTATTCAGATGCATTGTTCCCCTAATTTTTTAAAGAAGAATTTCATTCCAAGTTGTTCAAATAAGAAAATGAAAGAAAAAGGTAGGAATAACATAATATTGTTCTATTTTTCATTTGAATTTTCGACGTCATTTACATCAAAAATATAATAACTGTTTCATCTTTCTTTTCATTTCATTCTCGTAAAAACACAAAATATTGGATAATAAAAAATATATCAAAAAGGCAAACGAATCTCTCATTATTTGTAGTATGTGGGAAGAATAGGTGGTGGGGGGGACGAGTGTAAAAATGTTTGTCTTCGACTTCTAATGGTTTTATCTCATTTGGGTCATACATGAAAAACGAAGAATGTTTCAAAAGAATAGTATGAAATTGTTCATAAAGTCTATCGATCAGTATGATATGTATAAATGACGTAGACTTCCGAAAGAAATGAATCATAATTTTTCTGTTAAAATTTTATTTAAAACATTCGTTACTCCACCAACAGAATTAATACGTAAAATCATATATGATTAGAAATAATTAACAGAATCTCATAATTTGCGTGATCAGACTACGTTTGAAGATTATTTTCATAAAGTAAATTATTATTATAATTATATTGTATTAAAATCATTTGTTGGTTAACTAAAGGAATTTTACTTCATTCTTATTTGTCATTGGAAGAAGAATATATTGGTTTCGCAAGGTGTTTCCAGAATCATTAATATTGACGATCATTAAATATGTTTAATGTTTTTTTCACGTGTCAGATTTGAGTTGTGAGAAAATAAAAAAAGACGCTGTTCAATAATAATGTAATATGTGGACGAATTATCTTTTTTTTGAAAACTAGTAAATAAACAGAGAAACCTACATAGATAATGTAAATAAAGGAAACGGACATTTAGGTCGTAAAATCAGATAACGACTGTCTTTCCTTTCATATTCGACGATTATCAAGATGATCAGTTGGTAACCGGACAGATTGTAATCCTGAATAAAATGATTGTGAATACCAGTTATAAATCGACAATTAGAAAAGTTCTTAATTAATTTTTTTTATTTCTCAGATAGTTCTCAAATTTCAAATTGTTTGAAAAAATTGCACGAACAGAATATTCAATAAAGAAATGAAGAATTGACGGCATATTATCTGGATACATAAATGATCAATACGAAACAGATTTCCCAGAATAGAATAGACAAATCAGGAGGAGTTGAAGAATCGTCAGTTTTTTGGATGGCAAATCTAAAGAATGTGGAATTAAGTATTACCAACTTTATGTGGTTCGGCTTTAATAGAAGATTACCCCCATTTCATCTGAATTTCATTGTAAGATTAAGGCCATGAAATAAGACTGGTAACTGTCGGAAAAGTTAATGTTAGGTTTAAAACTGTCTTAATTTTCTGTTCTGAAATGTCTGCTTTAAAATTTGTTTACATAAATACGATCTGTCCTCCAATCGATCATTCCTTAACTGTTCTCAAATTAAGGCGGAAATAAGGTAAAATTTGAAATCGAGCAGAAGTCGAAGTAATATGTAATCGAGAAATTTTTCGAGAAAAGAAAAAAAATATCGCATAAACATATTCGATATATTTACATTGATAATAAGAGCGATCTAACAACAACTATGACTCATTTAAATAATGTGTAGAATTACGAAAATTTTCTTTTGTTCCTATATTAGAAGGCAGATATAATATCTGTCGAGAGTATAGACATTGAGAAAGAAAGAGAATTTCCTGAAAACTGTAATTGATGAATGTCCCATACGATTCGAGAAATACGAATGTTTCGTATTTAAATGTAAATTATCGTAATTTTTTATACGACTATCTAACTTAATATTACCTTCTTTCTGATTGATACAATTATAGGCGTTTTCCTCGCCCTTTTTAGGAAAAAATGATAAAAAAAACTTCTCCATTCCCTAAACCGACTATCCCCCAAATTCAGTTTTACGATTATGGAAAAATTTTCATGAAATTTCCTATTATAACGTCATTTGCTTCATAATTCACACTGTTTTCTTCGCAGCACAACAATTAGCTTCATTGTAATACGAAATTGATGATTTTGTCGTAAATTGTGTTTCAATTGCAAAAAAAATCATACGTCTGATGAGAATGAATCTTATTAATCGCCATTCATACGTTGCCAAAATGGCAACGTAAAAAACCTGGGAATTACGTGTTGTAAATTTTCAATAATTTTTCAATAGAAATAAGTATTTATAGAATATAAATTCGTTGATGGACTGGTCTCCTCTCTGTCTACTTAATCATATCAGCTATCATAGAATTAGAGCTGTTCTAATATCGATTTCGGAATTATTAACATTGAGGAAATGATAAGAGAATTAATGAAACATTCTAAACAAATTAAAAAGTTATATGGAAAATATACAGTTACTTTTGAAGATAGTTCTTTCAGAATTACAGAAGGAATTGTTAGTTTTTTAACGATAATAATGACACATAACCGTTAAACATGTAATTAAGTTTCAATAGCTAATGTAATGATTAACGGTGGATAGAATGTAATTGATCCAGATTTTGTGTAAAATATTTTTTTTTGATAAAGATTATATATATTATATTATAGTGTTTCTTCTTTCTAATCGGTTAATGATATTCAAATGATGTCTCTAATGTTTTGTCGTTTTGTCGTCTCTTCCTAAGATTAAAAGCACTTAGAAAAATTATTCATATAATATATGGGTGAAATGATATTTATGAATTATCCCAACGGGATTTTTTGAAGAAGTTCTGAAAAATAATCTATTAGAAGATTTGTCAAGCAATTCTGTTGTCATGCACTGGATGTATTAGAAAAATAACTCTGTTAACTTAAATGGAAGATAATGACGAGAAATTGGTGTAAACTGACGTATAATTAATTTTCGTATTTTACGGCACTATTTATATCATTATTAAAATATTATTCTTTCCTGTTGTTAATTTTTTTATTTGAAAAGTTTATCATTTATTAACTGGTTTTTTGACATGTGAAAGAAGTTGGTTAATAATGAAATAAGAGGATGAAGTAGCAGATGGTATAAGTGGCAGATTGAGCAAAACACATGATCAATGTGTTATCCGAGGTCGAGGAGTGCACTAAAAGGAAACAGTAGAATGAAGTGGTTTATAATTTCTTCAAGAAACTCCAAAAATATGATGAGAACATCATCCAGATCGTTCACTGGGCCAGATAAAATGTTAAATGAAGAAGACTTGGATGGAAATGGTGCGAGTTATTAGTTGTGTATCAAATCTACTGGTACGTATGGTTAATCAGATAAAAATCAAAACCAAATTCTTTTTAAAGTAAGATAATAATATTTACAAGTTCAGAATTAATGAGCGAATAAAAGAAAGTTGTGGTTGGATGATTGTTCATAAGATTAAAATTAGCAATTATTAAACCTAGAACTATTTTTCTGATCATTCGAATTGAGAGATTGTTATATAATATATATGATCATTTTGAAAAGTGGTTTCCACTTCCAAGGAGAGCATTCGATATTAGACTCTTCGAAATTTTGATGTTCATGTTTCAAATAAGCGGGAAGATAGTTATGAGAGACTATACAGACCAATTCTAAATTGAAATTCATATTATTATGCTTATTATGTTTTACACAATAAATTGTAAATGAATGATTACTTTGTATAAGTTGATTCAATTTAGGTCAGTTATTGATGAATTATAATTATTGATGCGTTCAAGGACTTCGGTTTTTTTCACTTTCTACTTGAAACACAAATTTATTATTATTTTCATCATCGATTTAATGTTATTCATCTTGTTAATATAAAAGTTTGTTGAAAATGGTGTAAAATATTCGTTAAGAAAATATGGATCAAGTTAAACGATTTGATTAAATAAACGATAAATATATTGGTTTGATGATTCAACGTTAATGTTCAAGGTGATTTTAAGTTATCAAATTGACGAAAACGGGAAGACTAAAATTCGGAAAAATTGAAATATTTATCCATTTATTGAAACGAATTGAAGATTATAGAAATTTCAGATAATCGATTAGTTACAACGTTTAATTATATATAGATATAGGATACTATACTACATAGATACAGTATAGAATATAGATAGTGTGTTTTAGGTATTAGGTTTAGGTATTAAGAAGTCTCCGAATTGTCTGTCATTCTTTTCCTACAATATATTATATCATCATGATTTTTTAATAATTTGGTTTGGTTTTCGATTTCGAAACTCTTTATGAATGTTTCTACATTTCCTTTCCGGATCTTCCAATATGAAATGATGTATCGATATATATTGATATGGATGATTCGACCTTTATTTTTGGGATTGTCATGAACCATATGAAATCCCAATGATGGAGAATGCGATGGAGAATTAATCTCCCAATTTTCGTGCATTATATAGCCATGTAGGCTTCGAGAGAGAATCATATGTATAGATTCTATACATATAAGAAATATAATGATGAGCATGATAGATCTTTAAAAGATGGACTAGAAAATTCCTAACAATGTAAGTCCTCATTATAAGTATCCATTCCAGTAGAGAAAGTTATCATTTAACCAACAATATTAAACGATAGGAGTTCTCGTCGCTAGAGTCATTATTGCCACTTTGAGGAATTAGGAATTACAATACACCGTTGCAGAACTCTTTTTTCTGCAATCAAGCATAGCATAACAAGCAAGAAATTTACTGACATTACATTTATATTCAAACTTTGGAATATCGGTTCCATTCAATTGATTATTCGTCAACAATTTAAACTTCGAATCATTTTCATGTCAAGTTTAAATTTTTCTCCAACCAAGACAATTGAAGGTTATTTTCCACATTCTTCCAGTTGATTATAATCACCACAATATCATCTTCTTAAAATATATTTCGACATCGATTCAATATATTGATAATAAAACAAATTAATTATGTGGTGCAATAAGAGAAGATATCTATCATGCAAATAACTTACAGTACTTATTAAGAACATGGAATTGTTTCATAGATTTATAAAGTAATGTAAGTTTACATCGTACAAGCATATGTTTAAATTTATAATAACAATGTCTAAAATGTTTCCGATTGAAACAAATATATAAATTTATGAAATTATTAATATTGATTAGTTAGAATTGTTGATTAAATTATATAATTCTAAATTATTTATTGAACTCAGTTATATTCTCATAATATATATACATAATAGTATAGTCTCTTTTTTGAATTATCATTCCAATTTTTATGAGAAATATCTTTTGTTCTTCATTTGATTAATAACATAATTTCAGTTATTATAGTAACAATGGAGTCGATAAGTATCTCATCTGAAAAATTGTAGTGGCTGAAAAGCTTAAATTCTGAAAATAACATTCGTGCGATCATCACTGAGAATTGATGAGAAGAGAATTGTTGAAAACTTCCGCATCCAATTCATTATGTGACCCACTTTTAATTTCTCCTGTTATTATATCCCATCTGACCTCATTTCGTTGGCAACAAGAAACATTTCCCTCTATGTCTTCAATCGTTTTATGACATTTCCTCATTTGTTCTGACATTATTCAATCGAGATATCACAAGTTTATTCTATCAGAATAATGGTGAAATTAGCGCAACCGAGCAAATTCTATATTATCGGTCTGGTTTTCTTAATAACAACATTCTGTTTGGCAGTTGTTGCACTCAGTACAAATTATTGGAATAAAGAAGATTTATCTTTAGCGAAAACGTTCCTCCATGATGGGCTATGGTACAGTTGCAAAAGAATCAATTGGGCGTTTGGTATCGATGATATTTGTAAAGCCAATATTGGGAAACCAGACGCTCCCGATTATCTTATCGCATCCCAATTCTTCTTCACCATATCCGTCATCGTACAATTCATTTCAATCCTTTTGGCATTTGTTGGACTTTTCTGCTATTGGTATGCGAAGCGTAGCGTTTTCTCGTCATTATTGGCGTGGTTAACATTTGTTTCAGGTGAGATTTATAATTCTGTTTCATGAGATCGAACTCTAATTTAATTTGCAGTTATCGGAATGACAATCACAGTATTTACTATGGGATTCGGTGGAAAAGGATTATCTATCAATGATACGGATACTGTAATCGGCTACAGCTACATTATCGCAACAATCTCATTATTTACTGGACTGATTTCCGTTGTTTTCTTCTTTCTCGACACTCGAGTGGACTGAACACTTTTATTCCTGCAAACATATCATTCATCCATCTAACCTCATCATCTTTATCTCTCATCTGTAATCATCTAATCATTATTAACGAGAGATAAGACCATTCCATTGGCAGATCAACATTCCATAACTATCTTTTCTTACGCGAAATTGAACAGTATTTTTTTTTGCTTTACCATATCTTTCATGTTTATCGGTAAAAAATAATGGAGAATTAATTTGGTAAATGACAAATCAATTTATTTACCGTTATGGACAAATGGTCGAATAGAAGAATATAGTAAATTTGCTACTGTTTGGAGATGAGATAGAATATTGAGAAATTTACAAGTGGAACTTTTATCTGAAAATAATGAGAGAAAAATGATTTTTGAAAATTTGGTAAAATTGGAAATTAATCAGGGTAAAATGATGAGTAGCAGTTGAAGGAGAGATAAGATGGAAATTCAGCTAAAACAAACATTAGATTAAATGTTGAATTATGTAGTGATTGATGAGAGAAATTAGTAATGAATCATCATTTGATTGTCTATTTATATACACAGATGTATGTAGCAATTATATACATAATACAGAAAGGCATTGAATTATACTTATGCACGTTCATTATACTAGTTCATTGTTCAAAGAGGATGAAGACAGACAGACTTTCGAAGGAGGGTCTACATGCGAATTAACCACACGTGTGTTTATTATGTGACATGTGTGTCTGTGTGTGCGTGTATAAGGTTAATGCAATGATTCATATCCGTAGCAAGTAGGAAGAAATTGCAAAAGGTCAACTGTCAAATTTGAGTGAGGAGGAGAAGCTTTCAATTTAAAAATGATTTTACTACACAGTCTATTATTTCGTCGACTTATTGTGATGGTCCAATCACGTTTGAAATATATCGAATGATATAATATAAAACGTCAGAATTCATTCAAGATTCCATAGAATATCGTTCGGATCTTAGTTTACCATTTAATTATGTCATTTTTTTTTCTTTCTTAAAACTTTTTCTCCTTACAACTTCTCTTGACATTATTAATCATTATTTTCATTTTCAGATTTCTCATTTTTCATTCGATCGTTTCCTAACTCATATCGGCACACGATGGATAAAGCGCACGTATTGCACGATGACTTGTCGTTGAAGGCGTCGATCCCCAACGAGAAAGTCGAATCGTTCGCCGAACGTTACAACATTAGTCAGGTCTCCCGCATCTATTATGAAGGACATGAGAAATGGCAAGAGTGGATAGACGACAGTGACTATCGGACAGATAATTTCCTCCTATTGAAAAAAGATCCAACATGGACAATCATCCTCTCTACACTCTACTTGATCATCACGTTCTATGGTCCGAAATTGATGAGGAAATGTCAACCGTTGAACGTGCCCAAACCATTACTTGTACTGTATAACGGTGCATTAACGATGCTTTCACTTTACATGTTTGTTGAAATTGGTCTATCGGCATGGGCGGCCGATTACAATTGGTTATGTCAACCGTTAAATAGAGTCTCCACACCAGGAGAACAACGAATGGTTAATGTATTATGGTGGTATTTCTTCTCGAAACTCATCGAATTCATGGACACCATTCTGATGGTAGTGAGAAAGAAGGAAAACCAAATTACATTCCTCCACTACTTCCATCATTACTCTATGTTCCTCATCTGGTGGTGTGTTATGACATGGATTCCTAGTGGACAATCGTCGTTCGGTGCTATGATCAATTCATTCATTCATGTCATCATGTATTCATATTATGCATTGTCCTCCATCCCGTCAATGAGGAAGCATTTGTGGTGGAAGAAATATATCACGAAAGCTCAACTCATCCAATTCGTCCTCACTTTCTGTCATACAACACACGCTCTCGTCACCGGTTGCAATTATCCAAAATGGGGATTATGGCTACTCTCCATCTATTGTCTCATCTTATTCACTTTATTCTCCAATTTCTACATACACGCTTATCGCAGTAAGAAAGCGGAAGAGAAGAAGAAGATCTTGAAGAAGGATTAATCAAATAGAAAAGTAAGATCAAACTTATTTAATCGATATTCGGAATTATTGAATAATGAATTTTATCGATTCTAATTATTATTTTTATGTTTCTCGTTTTATTTAAACAACTTTTTCTTTTTATTTTAAACAAGTTTTCTTTTTGTTATGAATTGCCGAAAATTTATTTTATTCTTTTCTCTTGAGCGAAACCTGTGCACAACTTATTATTAATCATTTAACGACGTAATTTGGACGGTCGTTGTTCACATTTCTCTCATCCACTATCTCTTTCTCTCTCTTTCTCTCTCTCCTCAAATAATTTTGAAGAACAAACAAACAAAAATGATTTAGTTTTCTTTTCACAATTTATTCAGGAATTTATCAGGAATCTCTTTCTTCCGTCAAAAGGAGAAACAGTTTTTTGTGGTAGAGAAGTTATTATTCCTGCATATTTTCCACTTCTTTTTTATCGCTTCTCCGTTTTTATTTTCTAACTGTATTAAACCATTTTTGACATGATTCGTCCGTCGGACTCATATATATATATATATATAATAAAGAAAATTTTAATTTTCTATATTATATCATCATCTTAAAAATCGTTCATGTTGTTAAGAAAGTGATGTGAGAGAGAGAATGTGTATAAAAGAAGAGAAATAGTGATGGATAGAAAAAAGATCGCGAAAAAAAATTTTAATAAGAAATACATTTTTTTGCAAGAAACAAATGGGGATTAAATGATGTTCAGATATCGATTAAAATAGAATATATATTGAATGCATTCTCTACATCTTCTAATATCTGAAAAATAAATTGAGATTAATGAGATGATAATGATGATGAACGGTAGAAGAAGACTAACACTTAATACAGGACGTTGTTGTATGATGAGAGAGATTTCTCGGAGTCGCTCGAAAATGATAATGAGAAGAATGGACATGTAACTTTTTAATTCTTTCTGACTCAAATAATTCATATCCAAAATATCTTTCGAATGTAATTCATTCACCAATTTCATTTGAGATGATTTCTTGAGAGTTCTCAAAATCTTCAGAATGAAACTCAACATTTCTTTCAATTGGGAAATCAATTCCACCGAATAATTGTCGATAAATGTCGATTTAATTCCAGATGCACCATTCCTCTTCGAATAAGGGAAATGAGATAAATTAATTCCATCACGTGAAATGGTTTCGTAGAAAATTTTTATAAATTTAGATAAAATTTCATTGTGAGCCAACAAGACGGGCGAGGGTATTGTCGTGGCTAAATGATGATAAATATTCTTCTCATTCTTCTCCTCATTCGTCACCAATTTGTCTAATGTTTGTGAATTGTCGAAAGTGGCCGATTTGCGAAACAATTTCCGTTTCGTACATTTAATTTTGTTGTTGTCTGCTGCTTTGGATGGTGGTGGTGTGGGTGCGAATATTGTCGGTTCATTCAAGTTCCAGAAATGGAGAAGATATCGATGGAATGTTTGAATGATAATTCGAGAGAAGGAAGAATTGTGGAAAACATTCGATATGATCTTCTCTGATGATGGATGGACATCATTCATGAAATTATTCATGAACGATTGACGACCACCTGAAACAAGAGGTCGTACTGATGAAGATGGGGAAGTGAATGAATTTAATTTCTCAACTACCACCACCATTGACGACGGTCGTTGACGGAGACATGTTGATTGAGCGGATTGTGGTAGATTAATCGATAAAGAATTGTCAAAAGAAAAATGTTGAAGAGTTTCTGAACGACGAATTGAGGCAATTCTGACGGGTGGAGTAGGAGGAACATTGGACTTAATCGAATGATTTGAACAATCAGATCCTGCACCATATGATGACGTAGATGAAGATGAAGATGAAGAAGAAGAAGAAGAAGAAGATGATGATGTTCCATATTCATTAAATGTGGATGCAGATATAGAATTAGCTATGCACATCGAATTAGGCATATATGTTGATGGCATTTGAAAATGTCGAGGGAGTGAAGAGAAATCGTTGGGATATATGGCAGATTTAGTTAACGCTGGTCTGGATTGATATATTGAGTTGACACTTTTATTATCATCATAATTCTCTTGGGATTTGTTGAGGTGATTCTCTTTCATATCATCCAAAAATAAATCGTCACGACTTTTGTGCAGATATTTCGTTCGATCAATTAATCGATGAGAGGTTTTCTTCTCCCTCGTAGTGGATGTGCGACGAAGACCTGAAGATTGGAGTGGAGTCTTCTTATTCGCCTTCTTTCGCCTCTTCCGATCATTGCGCGTAACCTGCTCCTTGTCACGATGATGGGTGGTAGAACTATGAAAATTTCCCATTTTACATTATTCGTCGATAGAATGTTCTGTGTGAGGAGAATTAGGTTATGAGAAGAAATGTTATAGGAAGTGAGAAGGAAGAACTGGATATGCCAATGGCAAATGAAAATAATCGATTGTGATAACGGATCGATAATTAATTGATAAGAATACTTTGGAATGAAAGTGAAAGAATTACGGAAACTAAATCGATTCTACTCAAATAAATTGAAGAGATATGACTAGTGAGTTACAATTACTTATACCTCAATTCTAGTTAGCTACGTAGCTAACCTAACTCTACATTCAACTATTGACTAGGCTAAACTAAACGACTGGAATGTTCTTATCAACAACTAACAAAGTAAAGAAAAGGAATGGAATGAGGAAATAGACATTCTTTTCTTCAATTCTTTTTTTCTGTATCGACATCATCATCTGTCCGTCTCCACTTCACTCATCATGATTCGAATTACTATTATAATTATTATATTACATAATTCCTCTCATTCAATTAATACTCGCATAACAAATAGTGAGAAATATTTTAGCAATCTATTTGTGGAAGTATTGTGTTTTAGATGATCGTACACTACGAATGAAAAGATTATCAAACTTTCTACTTGATCGAGGAGATGCGGCTACCACCACCAACTGATTAAATGATAAACAGAAGACAACAATAGAAGGTGATGAAGATGTATATGATAATTGTTTATTATCAATAGAGGAAAGAAAGAAAGAAAGAAAGAAAGAAGAAGAAGAAGAGAATTCACAAGGGGCATATCTCCTTTCTTGACTAGAAGGAGTAATAATTTATAATTCGAAAAAAAGTAATAAGGAATTCATTCATTTCTCACCTTCTATTTTCCAAATGACTGCCAGTTCATGGTTCATCGAAGTGCAATTGCAAAAAAAAAAGTAAAAATAAACGTACAAAGTTGACTTGTCGGGAGTTGAGTGAAAGAGGGGGGAGAGAGTGGTGAAACTAAATAAACGCAGCGGGTCGATCATCGCACAGAAGGCTAGTGGAAAGGAATTGGAATAGTTTTCTTTCCAAAATATTAATTGATTAATTGACACAACAAGTCGGTTGGCATGACGACGACGACGATGACGACTAATTATTACTCTTCCGAATTTAAGGAAATCTTTCTAGTGTTCTGGTGTATATGTCTTTTGGAGAGACGAACGTGAGAGATATACTTATCGAACTGGGAGAAAACGAAACTTCATTAAAGTCTATTCCCGTCGTTTAACGAGGAGAGGAAGTTGAATTTAAATAAAAAACCGATTAAATCAACTGAAGGGAACTGACGTCAAAATAGTGTAATGTTAATAATTATCGTGTGTCTCCATATGGAATAATGAATATGAAACAATCTTCTTATTCTCTATCGTTATCAGTTCAAATTATGTCAATGTAATTCAGAAGAATTAATATCCATTCCTCTCCTAATGCCATTAGTCAATAAAATAGAAATTGATTATCGATCACTGATCGAAATCAGTTGATCATCAACAACAATGTTCCAAACCATTAATATTTCCTTCACATAATCATTCATTTCATCACGTTCTGACAAAAATTGAAAGTAACACATCCTTCATATCCTCACAACTATTGCCATTCCCATCGATCATCGGTTAATCAAATAACATATTCTCCTTTGCATTCAACATCTCCACCATCAACAAACTTTAGAAATGATGATAAAATCGATTATGGAATGAACGAATGATCGAATGGAAAAGAACGAAATCTATTTATCAATTTGACTTATTTACTTATCTTGTTGTTGGGTTCTTCTTTTACATCATCATCATCGTCTTTACGAAATTGATCATTGTCGGTTTGTTGGGGGGGAGGGGAAAGGATAAACGAAGTTGTACGTCTGAGAATAATAGAAGGGAATTCTATTCGAATTTTACATAAGAAATAATAACATCTACTTGAACCATACTCAAGTGTTCCATATAACTGACCAGTGGCCAATCATAAAAATCATATGATGGTAGAATGGGAGGGAGAAAGTGGAGACTGTCATTATCGACGTCCCATAGCCATCATAATTATGATGTAATCATATGAATGACAATTCAAATAAAAATATTTAATTCGTTCTTATTGTCATCAACATATTCTCCATCCATCCATCCATTCATTCATTCATTTATTCATCTCTTTCGTGATACAATGGGAGAAAGATGAGAAGAAAACCGTACGACAAACTAAATTACATAATTTTATTGATAATCAATTGGAGGAGAGTATGAGTGGGAGAGAAGAGAAATCGGACGAATTTATATAATTCACTCAATTCTTATTTAATTTACCCAATAACAATTTTACAGGACGATAATATTATGATAATATGAATAATTTCATTAGAGAAGAGAATAACAAATATCGAGAATTATACTGGCAGAATTAGGTTACGTCATTTTCACTTTTATACTAAACATATCCGTCGATGCCCTCCCACTGTCCCTCTAATCTCCCTCCCACATATTCGGGAGCTGACTTACGTATCCGAATGAGAATTAAAGGCAACACGATGAAATTATTCCATTTCCAATAGACGTGTGGTCGCACAAAATATACATAGGAGAGATACACACAAATCAACAAAAAAATTTGTTGATCTATTTGAATTTGCATGGACCGAATCGAACGGGACGATTCGATCGCATCTCTAAGCAACCTATCTAATAGTATGATCAGATGATTATCTCACTCCATTCTCAATTATATTCGGTTACAATTTACAAATAAACATTCATATTGAAAATGATGAGTGTCCGTTTCATAATCATCGTAATGATGAAAATTTATATAATATCAACTATTAACTCTTTTTTGTTTCCATTTTTCTGCTTTAAACCAAAAATTACAAGAAATCGAAATGAACCATCTCTTTATCGTTTATACGTCATTCTTATTTTGTTCCCCCTCCTCTCTCACTAATCATCAGTTGGCGATGTGGAAGAATGTGTTTGTTTACTCAATCACATATACTCTTACATCAATCTAACAATAATCAACTGACATCATAAGACGCGTTTAAATATTATACATATCCATGCATCTTTCTACTTTTTTTTTTGATAAAGTACCCAAAATTAAGTGGCCCCTCACCCACATCACACTACCAGTACACAGAAAAATAAAGGAAAGGAAAATGATTAAGCGATTGACGAGAATATTTTCCAAGAAATTTCTTTTAGGAAACCCTTTATGAAATTCTTTATAGGAATTATAGAAACCTAATACTTCTATTCCCTACAACTAGTAGTATTGATTCGACTTTATCGAGTAATTTCTCTAACATTGACTAGTCCATATTTTTGTTTGATGAAATAGCGAAATGAATAATGTTTTAAGTATAATTCTCATTTATCATCCATTCCCATGGAAAACTGATTAACGCTTCTGTTTTCTATCGTTAACCAATCAGGAGAAATGGTATAATCACTTTCCAAATGACAGATCAATCAAAAAAAAATCCAATTATTGTACAACATTCTCAATAACATCAACGAAGAGAAAGCATTCTCCTACGAAGGAAATCTTCCGTTCAATGATTAAATAGTTCGGCTTCCTTTCTGTCTTACTAGGCAGCTTATCATATTTATCCTTAGCATCATCTCGTTATGACAACATTAACAATTGTTATATAATGGATCCTATGACAAAACAAAAAATTCAGATGAGGAAAAGATACAGATGATGATCATATCTGGTCTTGATGTCGAGGCGTGATTATTGATAAAAATATTTTCTTCTATTTTCCTTCTATCAAATTTGTATTGATTTAGAAACATAATTTGTTCGAAGTGACTGAAATGGTTTGAGAGAGATAAACAAAATCGAATTGAGCTCTTTCTCTCTCCGTCGGACGAGACGAATGACGAGAGGGAGGGAGGGAATAATCATAATAATTATCATAATAATGACGCATTAACAATTTGAACGAATTGACTCAATGTTTGAACTGCGAATGAGAAATTTTCTCGTATACAACACCACAGATGAGACATTAACATGTTCACGTTGAGAAGAGGGGTGGTGGGAGGAGAGATTAGATGAATTAAACACATTTACAGGTAAACCGCAACAATGATGATGATTGACTGAGAGTGATTTGTAATCAGAGGAGAATATATATATATATATGAGAGAGATGAATGAAAAGAAAGTAATTTTTTTTCGTTTCTTAAAATATTGTCACGATTAAAATTCCTTTTCGTTCATTTCCATTCATTCAACTTCTTCTAATTTTGAAGAAGAATGACGAAAAATAATAGGGAAAGTTTCCAAATCGACACATGTTTCACATTTCCTGAACAGACGAGAAGGCGAGATGATGGTATAGAAGAACGAATGAGTTAGCTCAGTTTACTTAAAACTCATGTACATATACAGAGTCGGGCCAGGTAAGCTTTGTACCGAAGGAATATGAATAATTGAAATTTTTTATGAATAACCAAAAGAAAAAGGATTGACGAAAAAAAAGAGAATTAGTAAAAGAAACAATCATAATCATAATCGTCATCGAAGAGGTCGTATGTGTGCAACAATCTTTAATACTCATTCATGATATTTACTCCAAATATTTGTCAACGTTTTTATATTATTTTATTCTTATCATAACATCATCCAATAGGCTAGTAAGAAATCGAGGGGAAATCGGATAAAATTAATGTTTATGTCTGAGGTCACATATGTGTTAGTTCTTCTCATATCACTGTAATTTCTCTTATTTCTAATGACATTATCCCAAACGTCAATAACAACAACAACAAGAAGAAAACTAATCAATTTATATAAAATCAATAACTGATCGAACTTTTTCTTTTCCTTCTTTGTTATATTTATTTTCTCATTATTATTCAATTCTCGATATTTCTCCTCAACGACTATTGGTGAGGATGATGGTTTATTAAACTCGATAATAAATGGATAGAATAGATGAAAATTAGATGTTGATAGAATGATCCTTTTATCTTTTAAATTGATCGTATCGATACGAATCAATTCGCCCTCTTGCCACACGGAAAGAGAATTTCATTCACATTTCAATTCACGTCTATTTACATAAGAAAGGCGAAATTCGTTTCTTTATCAGAAACAGAATGACGATTGGGGAGAGATGGAGAAAGCTAATCGGATATATTTATTTCCGTATTATTCCTTCTTATGGGAGAAAAACGAAATATACGAATCATTTTCCAGAGATATCTCAGAAATAAGTGAAAGAATTCGATTAGAGACAACTCTATTTATTTGTTCTGCCTCAAATGATTAATATGGTCTCGTTTCAAGCTGATTCACTCAGCCCATTTCAAATATTTATCTATTATCCTTCACAAATCCATCCGATCATTCATCACTCATCTAAATAAAAAACGAATCAACAAATCCATTTATGGAACATCAACACTTCGATGAAAAGTTGAATGAATCTTATCGTTTCGTCCTTCAATCTCTTCTTCCCTCCCTATCAAATTCATGGAGGAAGAGAAAAAATTCAAATCGAAACTAATTTTACTTCAATTTCATCCGATCTCCCATTTCTCTTATCTTAACGAGTTCTGGTGATTAATCTTCAGATAAGCTCATTGAATCAAATAAACCCAGCTCTCTGATGAGCCAACTATTCTAAAACTATTTTCTTCCAAAACCATTCGATACTCGTCATACATCAAATTAATTCAGTTTTTTAGATTAACATTTCATTTTTTGTTTAGCGATCAAATGACTCATTTGCTAAGCCCTTATTGTACAGAACAAGAAATTTTTTTGACATGAAACATTCTATTTTCTTCTCCTCTTCCCGTTTGACCAATGTCAATCGTATTTCTTCATAGTTTTCTCTCCATTAAATACCCTTTTCTTTTAAAAAGTTTCTTTTCTCAACTTTTTTTTTAGCGAAAAACTTTTTTTTTCAAGTATTTCCCATTCTCAATAATTTTGAACGAATAGTAGTTCGGCGAAAAACATGAACAAGTTTGATATACATGGAAGATTGATAATTAGTGCAACAACTTTCTACGATTATATATGTGTCATTTGTTACGAAGTGCCTACGTGTTTATTGGAAACTCCATGTCATCATAAAATCTGTCATTGGTGTTTCAAGTCAATCCTTTTTAGCGGTTTTAGCACATGTCCGATGTGTCGAGGAGGATTTAATAGGGGTAGGAAGTTGCCAGAAGTGTTGGATACTCAATATACAAGTTTATTGATAGCCAAAGCACTGGTTTGCTATCGATGTCAATATGCCACCTATGATGGTTTGAAGTCATTTGACCACAATCATGAATGTAAGAACGGTATCGAACTAAAATGTCCATGGAAAGATTATTGCGGTTCTCCGTTCTTCACAAGTAACCACGAACTAGCTCAACATATAATATTAAAACATTTGGACGAGCGATCAAAGAATCAGAAAACGGAATGTCCATTTTGTGCGAAAGTTTTCAAAAATCTTCCAAGGCATATTTATCAAAGACATAATGAGTTAGATCTGATGCTGGGTATATATGACAATAGTGTGAGATAGAAACAAAATTATTATTTCATTTCTAAACAATTTTTCATTTTTCTAATGATGAAGTAACTGATATGAAATCAAATGATGGCTTTCTTTCACTCAGTTTGACCTTTCAAATTTTACTAACAGCTTTTTTATAAAATTTCTCTTATACACTTTATTTATTTTTCTCTAAATACAATAACTTATTCCTATCTAACAATCATTTTATTGTAAATAATTCATCATTTTCAAAATGAATTCTATCATACTTTTTTTTTTCAGTTGGTTCTTCTAGTAAGATTCTAGATTGATTAGATTCTAGTTGGTTGGGGTAAAAGGCCTATGTAGTTAAGTATGAATTGAAAATGTTCCGAAAAATTGAATTTTTAAAATTTTTTGAGAAACAAAAGTCTATAGTTTTAATTAAATTTTTTAAATATATGTAATTTAAAAAGAACGGTCTTGTAGAGCATTTCAAGCTCTTTCTATATTTGTTAAATTCAACATCATATCTTAAATACTTCTTACAAAAACAGGAAATTTTAAAAAAAGTTGAAAATAATCGACCGGATTCATAACTAACTGGTAGCTTACGTACAATCTAAATTCCCTAAAACTAATTGAGTGAAAACTATATACTAAATATGTTAAAATTAAAGAGAAAAGGAAGAAAAGTTGATAGTTTGGTTAAGGGGGATTGGTTTAATTTCGAATTTAGTTTTCACAAAACCGTTAATTCTTTTGAAGAAATGTTCGTAAAAGTTTAATTAATCGGAAAATCGATAGCTGTCAATTTGGATCAATTCGATTTGGCACATGCGCATTCGGTATGATTCCGAAAGATTAATCTGACCGATCCCTTGCTTGTTATATGGTTCTCCGGATCGAACAACATGACATACCACTGAAGAAAAAAATATAAAGAGAATGATAAGAGAAATAATTAACGATTGTAATTAAAGATTGTTGAACAATTGGTTGACATGTTGTCTTGAAGGGACAGGCACAATTGTCGGCACATTCGAACAGATCGATACAAGTGGGAAAAACTTTCCTCAAGATCGTTATTCCTTTCTTGTCATTCTCTAACATCGTTGAAATGGATTCGTCTGGTTTATGTTTATCTTGTTTCATATAATTCCTAATGTCACGGATAGTTGGACAAACGACACGAGTCGGTTGTGGTGTACATTGAATGGCTAATTCAAATGTATCCACCACTAACTTCTTGGGCAATTCAACAATCTCTTTCTGGTCACTATATGTGATTTGTACGTTTCTCATCATTGATCGACCGATGTTCTGATAAGTTGGTAGAGCAGCTTGTTGAACAGGTCGATTGTCATCGATCTGAGGGAATTCCTCATACCATTCATTCATTATTTCATCATATTCCGTTTTCGTTACATTATTTTCTGAAAAGAATTATTCTCTCTCCGGAAGAGAAAGAAAAGTAGAAACTTTGAAGCAGATCATAAAATCGATCAAATTCTTCTAATGATTTTGCTGTGTTGAGTCGTCGAATGATCTTCTTATTCTCCTGATAGATTGGAGAATTTTTATCGATGGGAGAATCGTCAATTCGTTCCTTTCGGAAGAGATTATGGAAATAATTCTTACTGAAAATGGAGGAAATTCTCTTCTTCAACTTCTTTCGTTTACGAAGTGATGCGTCTTTCGTCTCGAAAAGATAGAGTATTAGAAGGAGGAAAAGGAGAAACGTTGGCGATCGGAAAAGAATCATTTCATAGAAATTCGTTTAAACTATTGATGAAAAAATAAATTTTTCTTAACAGAAAATAAAAAAATGAGAATTCTTTTTTTAGAGATCATTTTTCCTTATCTTCAACTCCGATTCTCTTCCTTTTTTTTAATTAGAACAAGCGATGTTGATTATGTGTACGAGGGCAGATAGCTGGGCAATATCAGTTAAATGATTTTATTAAAAAGGAGAAGATTTTTTTTTCGTTTATTAGATGATAATGAAGAAATGACTTTGAGAAATTGGGAGAGGAATGATGATAAATGGAAATTCTCATAAAAATTCGACTGATAAGAAGGATGTTGGTGCCATATGAGATATACTCATCAAATGATATCGTTCTCTGCGCTTACGGCGAAGGAGACCATTCTCTCGAATCAGTTTCACTATCACTCTCATCCTCCGACGAGTATTGCATCACTTGGAAACGTTGTTTGAACATTTCTATCATATCGATCATATCTGGATTTGGTGATTTTCCATTAGATGTCGAATTAGAATCGTTCAGACAATTCTTCTTATTTGGTTCGTTGACGGACGGACGTCCATTGTCCTTCTTTTCAACATGTTTCAATCCGAAATTTCCTTTTTTTATTTCGTCCAATAAACCGGTACGACTACCATCGACTGGTGGGAGAGTCGATTTCTTCTCCGTTTTCTTTATTACCATTTTCTTCTCAGTTGGTTCGATCTGATGATTGATTAATTCATCAATTGATGGTGGCGGTGGCGGTGGTGGTGGAGGAGGAGGCGGTGGTGGAGGTCCATTGCCGATTGGTGTTGTTACCGTCGTTGTTTTTGTGGGAGATGTAGTTGTTGATATGGATGTTATGGTGGAAGGAGAAACGTTCGTCGATGATACTAATGATGATTGTTGATTATATTCTGATTTTATCGATCTGTCGAAAGATGATGTTGTGATGACGGTATTGGGAATGGAAGGAGTTTGTTGTTGAACGACAGGCGTAACCGAATGAACAGGTTCTTTATCCACTTGATTTAATTGTTTATTATTCGCCATCTGATTTTGTTGAATAGTTTGTGAATTGATTCGATTCCAATTCATCAACTCATCAGATGGTAACGGTAAATTTGTGATATCCGTTTTTTTATTAAGGAACTGTTGGTCGTTTGATGGAGGCAATGGTGGTGCAATCATCGGTCTCTTTAACGTATTCGATGTTCTCATTTCCATTGTCATATCCATCATATTATTATTATTATTATTATTATTATAATTAATTTGTTCATGATAAATTTGTTCATTCTCAAATGGAATTGGTTTAACTTGTTGTTGTTGTTGAAATTGTATATTTTTCTTTTCAATTTGTTGATTGGATTGATGATGTTGAACATCGATATTATCATCAGAAGAAATATTATCAATGGAACGACAACGTTTAGTCATTTGACGAATTTCTTCCGTCCAATTTCGATCAAATAATTGAGCATCCGTATAGAATTTCATTGCATCTCGATTATCATCACGCAATGGATTGAATCGACGGAGATCTGGTGCTGCTTTTGCTTCTTTATCATATAAATGATGAATGGGTTCTGTTCTCGTTTCAGGAATTAGGAAATGTGCCATAATCGATTGACGCGATCGATAATTTGAAGTGAAATGAGTGGGAAATTTCACTCGTCCATTCTCACAATTGTACTCGAAGAAAGTCGAAGAAAATTCATTACGATTCTTCAACGACTCCTCCACTTTCCTCACTCGATGATTCAATTGAGTTGTACGCTCGTTAATTTTCGTCGCTTCCGTTATGAGATTGGAGAAGATGGATTCAACATTTCTGGCTAAGTCTCCAATCTGTTCGATGAAATTGACCAAACATAAATTATTTCTCGATTTATGATCCGTTAAAACTACATTTGCTTCTTGTCGTAAACAAATGTTTACTGGTTCAACCGTTCTCTCAATTAGAGGCATTCAACTAATTTCTCTCATTAATTAAAACGGAAACAGGCTAAATGTTTCAATTATTTATTATTAATATTTCTATGTGTTTCTCACATTTTTCCATTGTCATACAATTATTCATCTCCAAAATATAATGGCAAAAATCATAATAATATTCTTTTTTTATTCTGTTCACTTCCATCACAAAGACAATTCAATATTAGCTTATTATTTCTGTTTGGAAGTTAGTTTAAGGTAAATTTTATTTTAGAAAGTTATTGTAAATTAAATTCAAATTATTCATTCTTTTGATAAAACTATTTTTTGACTATAAAACAAAAAAGGAACGGTTTCAATTGAAGACGAACATGACCAAATATATTCTAATTCAGAATATGTTCTTGATAAATTGTTATTCCATGAAACTCTTATACGATGTTCATACATATGCTCTTATAATTACCACTTTATCACTTGTTATATTATCTCTAAACGGTTTTATAACCGGACTTTTTAAAATTTCCCAACGAAAATTTGGGCGTTGTAAGTTTACCATGTATTATGATAGTCTTTAAATATCTATAAAAGCAGTATATATGTATGTATATATTTTTTTTTATTAAGACGCGGAATCCCCATAGGGTAAAGCATAAAGAAAATTAATAAGGGAAGAATAATTGTTGCTGGAAATAAAATCACGACCACGAGACAACCCATCCCTCAGATGATTAGGAATAAATGATAACTAAAGCTTCCAAATCTTCCATACAGGTGGGATATAATAAAGAATAATATTGACAGAAATATTTTGCAGGACTGTCTGCATATGTCGGATGAGGAAAAGAAGATATGTTGAAATCGGAAACGATTGACAAATACCTCTTAACGATTAGTAATGGGAAAGAAGAGATGCCCATTAGGCAGAACATAAATGCTTGATTGAAGAGACGTTTAGGTCCGAGTAAGATGCAGCAGCACCGATTGTATGCTCTATCCATTGAGGTCATGGACTGTATGGAAAATGAGATAGATGTCTGAATTCCATAAAAATCTGTGAAGAATGTATGAAATAGCTGCATTTTCATGTCGATTGAGAATAATTTAGGCCTATAGTGAAAGGAATAAAACGCTCGGATAAATTTTGAGCTGATTTTGTCAATGGACCTTGAAGTACGGTGACAGTAAAAACTAGTTTTTAGTTTAAACTTTTTTCCTGCTAAAGTTTTTATAAGTTTTTATCAATAAAAACTTTTGTTGAAGAAAGTTTTTATTAGCTTATTTAAATAATGGAACATGCGATAATCAGGACAAATCACCATTGGGACAAAAGACAATTTGAAACTAAAAAAAGTCGGGACGGACGACAATCGAGACAAATAACAATGGGGAGAAAAAACAACCGAGTTTTTATAAGTTTTTCTAAGTTAAAATTTTTTTTGAAGAAATATATTAAAGTTTATTCCTTTTATTATTCTTTCCGATCGTTTTTCATCGGACGATAATTGCACTTTGTTTCATTTTTATTTGT
>JALJEE010000825.1:0-11336 GCA_023231475.1 Seison nebaliae | reverse complement strand
AATATCGATTCTGTACAAAATTCTGATCTCGCTGAACCGAATTATGAAATGTGTGAGAGTCTCTATTCTCCTATCAAATTTTTCTGTTCTTATTATTCATTACATATTCCTGAATCGTATCCGGATGCTGTTCAGTTAATCTCAAATTTCTCCATTGATTCTTATATTCCTGAGACTCTGAAGAACGAATTAACTTCAGGAAAGAATCTTATCATTAATAACTCTTCGAAGGAGTTATCATTTTTTCTATATCATTTCAGTAACTTATATTCATCTATTCAAGAAACTGGAAGAAAATTTTGAAATCAATCAATCTTCATTTATTTCAGATTTTGAAGCGGCATCCATAAAAGCTGCAGAAGAAACTTTTCCAAACACAGTTCTCCACGGCTGTTTCTTTCATTTATCGCAATCGGTTATGCGTCATATGGGACAGCTAGGACTAAAAGAACTTTATTATTCTAGCAAAGATTTTTCGGTGAACGTCACTGTATTTAGTCCATGTATAAAAAGCGAAAAAGACAATCTGGATTTTTTCCTTTCTAAAATCAAATCCTTTTTTTCTTATAAATTTTTGTTATCGTTTGGACCCCACTACCAAATAGGAATTTGCATTTTCGGAAAGTTCAAGGAGATAAGGCAGATATCGGGAAAAGAATCGTCTTCAGAAATCAAATGTATTCAAATATGTAAATGTAAAGAGACTTTGTACGAACGATTTGTTTAACAGAGTATCGTCATACAAGGCATTTATCTGTTGAATATTTTTTATTATTATTATTATAAATTGGAAAATAAGATGAAACAATTCCGGTCATCACTGACCTTAATGATACGAAGTAGTTGTTTGACAATCCTGAAATGAAGACGAGATTCTAGAAAGAGATCTGAGATAATCGAAGATATAATATTATAGAGTCTACTAAAATAATACGAATAGATCTCTTATCAGATAATTGTAAATAATTTATTAATTAATTACAGATGGAGCTTATTTCGGTTTTATAATACTTTCGTTCACATCTAAAGAGTTTTCATCACTCGAAAGTCGAATCAGAGATTTTTCTCCGGTCATCATCTTAGCCAATAAATTACCATCCTCGTCAATTCCAATCAATTGAAAAGATTCATTTGAATATTTTTTCAACGAAAAGACTTCATCTCTATATCATCAATAAGATAACGATTTGGAAAATAGAGTACAGTTATGAAACCTGTGCATCCAATTATTAACTAATGATTCCTGCAGAAACTTAACATTTGTGATATTTAACCATTTCTGCCACTTACTAAAAAGTAAATGATAAATATAAAATTCATTCCAATGGTCTTTGAGAGAGACGTTGAATTTTTTGAAAATAGTTTCTAAGCCTATACCAGTTTCAACAAGACATTCATTTCTGAAATTTATTCCAATACCTATTTTTAAAGGAAATGAAGTAGGACAGATATGGGACAACTAACCCATATTAATGACGAATTGATATTGGTTACTATTCATTTGTGGAGTACAAGAAGTTCGTATTAGAATTCCTCCCAGTTTCTTGTACACATTTTTATCCACATTCTTCTCGACATAATAAATATCATTTGGCCATTTAATTTTGATGCAATTCTTTATTTGCATAACAATTTTCTCGTCTATTTCTAATTCGTCGAACAAATCCATTATCATTTCCAAGACTGCGAGAGCAGCCGCATATTGTAAGTTGATTAATGATTTTTGATAAATTGAATTTGTTGATAATTTATGAAGAAATGTCAGAATAATGGCACCATCATTACTAAGCCATTTATTATTTTTTCTTCCTTCAAAGAAACGAAGTGAGAAATTAAATTAATAACAAGAAATATACCTGTTCCATTCATTTGTTCTTGTGCACTAATTATTGCTTCGTGTACCAATGAATTATTGATTGATAATTGATCGACTCTTATCAATAAACTTAATAAGAAAAGCAAAATAAAACTTTGAGGAAACATTCATCGTCGTATCGATACTATTGAGATGTAGCCACATGTCGAGATTAGTCGGCATGTTCATTCCATTTAAATCTTCACTAGACAACCACTTAATTTCACGACAACCAGAAGTAGTTGATTTATTGAGAATCTCCCTCAAATACTTCTCTAGGTTTCCTTTAATTTCATTTTTCTAAAATACTTTTTCATTTTTTAATTTTTCAATTGAAATATAACCAAATAAAGGAATCCATTACTGCTTTTTAAGAACACCATAAGAATTTTTTGTTTTATGTCAGAAACACAATTTGGAAGAAATCAATTATGATATGACCAATGTAATATTATGAAGTCACCGGGCTCAGAATTTATGTAACTCAAATTCAATTTTTTCGTCCAATCAATTTCAAATTCCAACAAAAATATTTAAATTTTTCATGAAAAATATAGGCTGAAAAAGAAACGTGAAACTTTTTCACAATGTTGTCTAATGAGCGATTGAAATTGGATCATTTATCGTCTTCTGTAAATCAGTCGAGGAATTCGTTAATTCAAACGTCTAATACTCTTATATTTGCGTCGTCGAATCTTCTACATATTTATGATAAGGTTATTTCGATCGATAGTTTTGTTAATTTGAAATTTAAAGAAAGCAAAACAATTCCATTCAGATGTGCTTTCTCATCGTACTGTAATTCAGAATGTAATTTTGAAAGAAAGTTAAAATTAAAATTTAATTTTTCTCCTAATTTTATTTGATTAAGAGGATGGTATCGATCACTTGTTGGTGAGTAGTGACGTTTGTACTTTCCACAGGAAATTGGGAGACGTTTGGAAATATGAGACGGTGGAAATGGAGGAGATGAAATGTAAAATGAATATCGAATGTATCGATTTTATATTCTATGAAAACGATCGATTATTCATCGCTTCAGCTTGTGAGGAGGAAAATTTATTGAAAATTGGGAAATATAATTTGAAAAGTTCAAATTGTTTTTTTCGAAAAATTTGAAAAAAAATCGATAAATTTTGTAGATGATGATAATACATTTGGATTGGAATTTGAGTCATTGGAATTAGTGAAGAAGAAAGAATCGCGTCAATTGTGTGTTCAAGTGAAATTGTTCAAGAATTTCGAAGGTAAATTTCAAGTGATTTATTCGAGTGTTGATAGTCGAAGTAACAATCGATTGAACATCGATAGTTATTCTGCGGAATTGAATAAATGGATCTCTTGTAAGAAAGTGGAGAATGCACATAAAAATTGGATTAGAATAATCGATGTGATTAATGATAAGGGATTCGATCTGTTATGTAGTGGAAGTGATGACGGAGTTATCAGAATCTGGAAAAATGGAAATGATTTAAAATTGCAGAATGTCTTCCAATCGAATGACAGTCCCATTGTCTATATGTTGTGGAAGGATTTGTGGACGATCATCTCGTGTAACAAGAATGGAAATTGTAGTGTATGGCGGAAGGATGAAGATCAATGGTACGAAGACTTTAATTTAGGAACGAATAATTTCGATGTGATTCTTTTTGGTGGAGATTTTGATGGAAATCAATTGATCGTTTGGGGATATCGAGGCTACATTAATTCTTATGAATTGATAGTGGATGAGGAAGACGATTATTTATCGTTCGATGAATCGTCTACTGTTATTCGTGGCCATTTCAATACAATCAATGATATTAGTTGGCATCCTTATGATCCGATTTTGGCAAGTACTTCAGATGATCAGACAACAAGATTATTGGGAATAAACGCAAACGGAATTTGGGAGGAAATTCAACGACCTCAAACTCATGGTTATAATATGAACGGTGTCCAATGGCTGACATCATTATCATTCGTGAGTTGTTCCGATGAGAAATGTCTTCGAATATTTAATGCGAATAAAAAATTTCTTAATCATCTCAATAAATTCAAAAATAAATTTGAAAATATGGAAGAAATAAAAGAATTATTAAATTCGAATATTATCGTTCCCCCATTGACATTATCATCAATTAATCAACAAGAGAAAAACAATGAAGTTGGTGAAAAATACTCAGAATCGTCAGAAGAATATCTCAGTAATCAGACATTGTGGGAAGAGTCAATGAAACTTTACGGACACAGTCAAGACGTAGTAACTATGGCAACGACCATAATCGACCGAAAAGAGGGCGGAAAATATCTAATGATCGCATCGGCCTCACGTAGTATGAGTATGGAAGATTCATCAATTATAATTTGGGAATTGAAAATAGATAATATATTTGAATCAATATCATCATCTTCTAGTTGGACTCTCAAACAAAAATTAGAAAATGTTCATAATCTAACCATAACGAATCTTCAATTCTCATCAGACGTACGATTCCTAATTTCAGTGAGTCGCGATCGATCCTTATCTATCTATCAATTATCGTCATTAGAATTCACTTATAAACTTCATGTTCATCTACCAGCGGCTCATCAACGAATCATTCGTTCAATATCCATCATT
This sequence comes from Seison nebaliae, assembly GCA_023231475.1. Classification (NCBI taxonomy): domain Eukaryota; kingdom Metazoa; phylum Rotifera; class Pararotatoria; order Seisonacea; family Seisonidae; genus Seison; species Seison nebaliae. Next base: position 6,879 of record JALJEE010000825.1, on the reverse strand, counting down.
CCATCTCAATCGGACAATCAACTCTACTTTCTAACCGGTTCGAGAGATAAAATTCTTAAAGTATGGAAATGTGCCAATTCACAAGTAGAATTAATCGATACCGTCAAACTAACGTCACCAATTGCTACGAGTACTTCGGATAAGAATAGAAATCTCTTTTACGTGGGCACAACAAACGGAGAAGTTCAGGCAATTACAATTGATGATGAATCGAAGAAAGTTTCAAAAAATGAACTACTTCTCAAACTGTTTCTCTTTTTTTTCTCTAAATTTCCCTTCTATCTAATTCATCTCTATTTCTAGAGCAAATGGTATCAGTAAAATAGAATGTCATTCATATGACTCCCAAAGTTATGTTGCCATAGCAACCACAGATAACACACTTCGAATATATTCTCATAATGAAAATTCTCATAGTTAATTTTCATTAAATCATTTTAATCTTTAATTAATCATAAGTATAATGGAATTGCATATCATTTTGAAATACGTTTCATCAAATTAATAAATCATATAATTTTCCATCAATAAAAAAAAAATTTATATAATTAATAATAAAAAAAATTTAAATAATAAATAATAACAGTTTTATATCATAATTTTTAAAATAAGTTTATCTTTAACAATTTGAATTTGATAATCGTTATTGAGAGATATTGACGTAAGAATAGTTGAAATCGAACCATTTTCTCCCAAGTCTTTGTGAAGGGATATGAAGTGTATTCTGAGATAAAATATTCTTTAATAATATAATTAAATAAAACGAATTGAATAAATGAATAATAGAATGATGTCGCTTAACGTATGTAATGTTAATTTAATAGTTTAAATGCGAAAATAGGTAATAAGGAGAGAAGTGTGAAGAAACAATACATGAAAGAATAAGAGAAATAATATTGAGTCAAATAGAAGATGATATATGAGAAAATCGATTTACTTATAATTTCCACTCCTTGATACAATGAATATCGAGTGGTGGAAGAAAAGGAATTTTCATGAAACAAACTGATCATTTTGGTAGACATCATCCCACATGAAAAGATGAAGATTGTTGAAAATACGAAAATTAAATTGACGTCTCGTTGGAGGATGATGAGTGCGGTAATTGTTAGTGTTAGAAGGAAGCGAATGGCGAAGAGATTTTTGAGTGAATACATTAGTTTCATCGATCCATAAGTAGTAGCTATTTGCCAAATGATGGTAGTCCAAAATGAGATGGTTGACATGCTCACATTCTCTCGACCCAACATATACATAGGTAATAGATTCATAACTCCTTGTTCGCTTAGTCGATAGATTGATAGGAATATGATAAATTTCCAATTCAAATTATTATTTTGTTTTAGTTCTTCCATTCGATTTTGATCGATTGATTGATCGTCATTCTTTACGGAAATGGTTTTCGATTGAAAATGAGCAGAAGATTTGTGGAAAATGAGATATAATTGAATGATGGAGGTGAATAAGAAGAAGATGGATAAATAGAAGAATATTTGATGTAGTTGGATATAATTGATGAGGATGTTTGAGAAGATTAATGAAAATAAAAATATTCCAATTTTTCCCGAACTCGATTGGACACGTGTAATTAGAGAACATAATTGTGGACATGAATATTTCAAATTGTCATATCTAATAATTGCCAATGTGTCCACTACAACGAATTGTAATGTGGATAAAATATTCCAAACGAGTAAAGAAAAAAGGAGAATATTCTTCTCTAAAGTCTTTATCGTTTTCGTCGTTCCTTCTTCGAACATCTTCTCATCAATTATGGAAATTCCATCATTATCCAAATTGAGATATGATGCCGATGGAGTATCAATCATCGACACATATAACAATCTCTCCGAAGTCTTATAACAGACAACGGAAATTATGATGCTGATAGAGAAGAGGAAGAGCATCAATCCGAGAACGTATCGTTTGATGAAACCTCGAAAATCAATCAGGAAACCGGAAAATAATTTCATGATTAACAATGGAATCGTTAGCAATTTCAAGAGAGCAATGTCCGATAACTCATAATGGTGGTATTTGAGGAATAAGGGCAGGAATCGGTTCTGCATTGCCGACGCTTGAGCTGATATGAAATAGATCAGCCCAATGTATGCGCAATTCCAATTTATCGGCGACATTTCCTCTTAATTGTGAGAAGCTAAACATTTAAATCTCTTAAATAATTCCAATCTATTGCCATTTCTCCAAAATTGACACCATCATGAGAATTCTTTTCCTTTAATTTTTTTGCTTTTTAAACTTTCTATGGTTATGTTCACACGAGATTGACATAATATGTATTATGTTTTTGAACAAAATTCCTCAATTCTCCTCAAATCTCTTCTTCTTACAACTTGTTAATTTTATTGTTTCATTCATTTTTCCTGAATATGTGAAAACATTTTGATTTATTTATAATAATTATATTAATCTATCATGGGGAGAATTACATAAATTAAACATATATGTAAAATTGAACATTTAAAGTTTAAATTTTCAAATCATGAATGTACTCAAATTAAAACGACATAAATTAACAGAGTTAATCAAATAACTATTTCCAAATTAACTCAATACATAGACAAATCGACAATTCGTTCATAAAATATCAAAGCATGATATTGAATGACACGTAATAATTAAACCATTCAAAAGTGTAAAACATTCAATCCCTTTAATGAAAAGAAGTGGTGTTTGTATCGAACTTGCGAAATGATAATAATGTCTCTTGCTTTTTTGAATGAACTTAAGTGAATTGGAAATAGTAAAAAGAAAACTGGAGAGTAATTTGAATGATTGAATAGAAAATATGAATAAGAATAAAAAACTTATGAAAGACTTGTAATTTCTGTTTTCCTGATTTGTTATTAAACAAGTAAATTTTTTTTAATATTTTGATAATAATTTCTGAGTAGTAAGAGCTTCATTTGTAAATATGGAGAATGTCTTAGAAAGATAAGGAATGAGAAGTCTATGAAATAGGAATGAGAAAATTAAATTTCAATTTATTTTATTCTCAGAAAAATTATTTATATATTATGTTGTGAAATCATACAACTCTCAGTTATTGAACATTTATGGTAATTTAAACTCTGTATATAATGATTCAATTTATCTTTTCTTCTTCATTGTATGAGTAAAATGGGAGCAATGATTGACAATATCTTTTCTGAATCACAATAAGAAAAGAAAAACTCACATTCTTCCATTTCGAACGATTACTTCATGAGAATATGATATTTAGAAGAAAACTATTCAGATATATGCCATATGTCCTTATAACATTGGTGGTGTATTCGTTATTGATTTCTCATCATCTAATCTTCCGTCAAAATGAAAAATTTAAACTATTCGTCGTCGATCAAGATTTGAATTTTCCATCGACGAATATTACGAGAACTGTTCAAAAAATAAATGAAAATTATTTTACCATTACCATCCACCAAAATAAACTGGTCATCAAATATAAAAATGTAACGCATTCCTTCAAAATTACAGCAGAGAATAATTATGTTATCAGGAAAAGTTTCATTTTTTTAAAATTCCTATTTAAGTCCATTCCATTTCTCCAGGTTATTTGGAAGCGAAGTTTAATAAACATTTCGATTTCAACATTTACTTCCAAAAACAAAATAAAACAATGTTCGATTTATTTTTTAATTGTTCACATCATCTTTGTCATCATTAGGTATAATAATTATGAATTATTTCTTAAATTTTATATCAAATCAATTAACACAATTTTCAAAAACGAAAAATTACTTTTCCTCAATTTCGTCAATGATGCGGCCGTAGTTATTACAAGAGCTCGGCAACGTTTATTCAAAGAATATCGTTCGCCGAATTATTATCGTTTTCTTCCTGAAGGAACTTCTCAATTGAAATATATATTCGAATTCAACAACAGTTTTCCACATATTTTTCTTTCTCTTTCATTCCTATTTATAGTCTCTTCCAATTATGCTTGGTCTACTCATTTTCTTGATGTTGGAGATGAATTTTTGAAAGAATCGAAATGTTCTACTCGAATCCAATGTAAGAATGATGAAATGTCCATTGAAATCATAACAGGATCGTTTGGTGCCAATAATGCCATTTTATGTATAAACGGACAAAAGTTCCAAATTTATTTTTTTAAATATTTTATTATATTTTTCCAAATAAATATTTAAAAAAGGTTAATGTCGAAATCATTGAAAAACATCCAACGAGGACTGAATTTGGCTCTCTTGAATTCCAGAGGGCAATGGCTCATTACCAATTTCGACAGTTACGGAAAATTCACATCATCATTAGATCTCGTCGTTCTCTCATTCGACATAAATGATTTATTAATTGTCTTCTCATATGACGAAGCTTCAGCAAAGTTCAATTTTTTTTTAATTTCCTAGACACTTTACTAAATTTTTAAAATTCAATTTAGTTTATTAAAATCGACAAAATCTCAATTATCAATTCTTGGATCAAAGTTGATTAATCGACTCAGATTTCGTGATACATGGATCTTCATTCAACAAATCAACAATACGAACTTTAATAATTTCGAGACAGTTTCCATTCTACATTTCCTATTTTCAAAATTTTCCTTTCAGTTGAATCATAATAAAACTACTCATATCAGTCATTGTGTGAAGAATTTATTGAAAGAAGAGATAAATAATTATCATGGCTCATCGAAAGGTTATGAGAAGAAAGTGAAGTTATGTGAAGATATCAAAGCACATTTCCCCTCTTTCTGTACGTCACAACTCGAATTACCTCCCGTTATAAGTAAACGAATGACGAAGAAATCCATCACAGAAATTCCAATTTTATTCGTCGCTGGTTTATCGGCTAATCGGGCACTAAGTGCGTTACATTCCATCGCTTATCAACCACAATCTAAATTGCATTCTTTAATAGTCAAATTTAATTTATTTCTTTTATCTGATGAATTTTTAATTTTTTAATTTTCCAACTCATTTTACAGGTTTCATTTCATGATACGATGGAGTGGGCGAAAACTTTATTGAAAATGTTCAAAGTCAAATTAATGCCCATTCCCAATATGATGACATATACTCAATTGTATATGGAATCGATTAAACAATTATTGAATAATTTTCCAGACGATGAACATTTCATCATCATCCGATCTGATGTGATTCTCGGACCGAATACATTCATGTTCTTTGCTGATTTATTCACGGAATATGAGAACGATGAATCAATCATTGGAATTGATACATGGAATCCAAATTCACATCGTCCATTGATGGGTGATCCATTATTTGTACATCGTGCAAATGCATTCTCTCCTTCCAATAATCAACTTTCATCATCTTTACCATCCAATTGCTATTTGACAAAACGAACCTTTCTACAACATCTCATCAATGATGCATTCGTTGACATAAAGTTCAATACAAATTATTCAAATCCTTCAAAATTCTTTATTAAATAAATATTTATAGTAAAGATCTTAATTTGGATGATACCGTCAAATGGACATCTGACCTTAATTATGATATATATGTACCTGACATTTCACGTATTATGCATTATCAACCACTTGGCTATGATGATAATGAGGAATATCTCAGAAAATTATTTAATCAACCACGTCGGATATTTCTGTTAATTTTAAATATTTCTCTTTAAAATTTTCATTTTCTTTTAATTCAGAACAATCCAACATCATACGTATTTAAGAGACATCTTATCCGTCAATCAATATTTCACTTATTTGCTAAAATTGGAGAGTAAGTCGAAGAAAATTGACGATGTGCTCCAAAATCTCCAAGTTTTAGAAGATTTCAATAGATTTTGTCAACCTAAAACTCTCCCAGACAGTTCGATTGTTTCTTCAAAATTTTTTTCAGTCTTTATTTGTTATAGATCAAGAAATCCATAATCAGATGTCGAATCATAAATCGTTCGTAATCTTCAAGAATAAACTGGAGAAAGAACTTATTACAATCAGTAAGCAAAAGTTTAGTTTTCTTAAATTTGTCGCATCTATTTTGTCTTGGAATTTATAGACATTTGCATATTATTCGCATAGAATACAAGCATGATAATGAATTGATGCACATTCTCCATTGTTTCAATATGTTCAATTATCTCGATATCGAATCGACAAATTCAGTTAAACCGAAAATCAGAAATATGTTCCATTCTAGAATACTCATTAATTTCAGTCCTTCTTTACAAATACTTTTTACTCCGTCCAATTTATGAATTGCATTTTTTATTTATACGTTTCCTTTCATTCTCTCTTAATTAGCATTAACCATTTAAAAAAGATAAGCACACCGATTTTCTGAATAACGTACGCATAGGAATGTAAAAGCTTAAAATTGAATTAAACAGCTTAACTGAAATTGATACATTAAACGAGGAGAAAACACTCGAATAAAGAATATGTAGTGTAGAAGTAGCTTATCTCAAAGAGTAAGCTGAGAGAGGGAGAACGTGAGTAAAACAACAACACCTTCTTTTAGTTATTCTCAATTAAATAAAGACTTCTTCTGCATCTTATCCAATCTTCAGTAATTATTCGGCAAATTATTCTTATTATTTATTAAGAATACAATCCCAATTTTGGGTAATTAAGAAATAGAAACTAAATTCGCAAAAAAGTTGGTGAGACCGGAAAAATTATTATTACGAATGAGCCCACGACCAAGTGGAATGTGAGAGAGGAGAGCATCGATTGTATGAAAGATTATCCATCAGTTTTTTTTATCTTCGGTTTATTCTTCATTGACAAATATTCCAAATAAATAATTTTTTACTTATGGATTTTCCATTAAAACTAAGGATTTTATGTATGAAGAATTGTTGTAACGGAAAATCCATTGGTAGGAAAGTTTCCATTTGGAATATTTGTCAATGAAG
>JALJEE010000817.1:0-17116 GCA_023231475.1 Seison nebaliae | reverse complement strand
ATTTTGAAACGGTTTTTGTTGACAAATAATTCATTTCATGATTTCATAATATATCTGTTCTAATCTAATAATAAATTTCTCATGTTTTTTATCAGAATTTCTTTTTTTCTTCTGCATATCGAACACGATTCGATTAAAATTGAAGACAATCATGAATCAACGCCTCATACGTCCATGTGTGATGATTCTATGGTGCTATTAGATGGGTGGAGAGGCTTTAATGCAGCCACTGAAATTATCGACGAATTATTCAATAACGAATTCAAATCATTCATCTTTCTCTCCTACCATGCTGTTTGGGATTAATTTATACATTAAGCTTCAAATTTGTGACGAATTGGTCAAAATGTTCTTGAAGTTAAAAGAAAATAACTATTTTACCTTATACATGAAATTATTTATTATATACAAAATTGTATATAAAAATTACATACCTACATCAATATACATAATAGAAAAAGGCCAAAAGCCTGGTGTAATACTTCGATTAAGGATAAAAAAATTTACACATCCCTTTTACATTATTTTTCCTATCTCCATGATTTTTTTGGAGTCAAACGGCGGATGCGCACGCGTACCATTCCCTTGTCAGTTTCAATTTAAGAGAGAAAAATTATCCGCCACCACGGAATCCATATTCTGATCATCGTCATCTAGTTGGACGGAAGGATCGTTCACCCCACGATCAGAATTATATATTATATAGTGCATAGGAAGATAATTTTGACAAAGTTAGATAGGAATTTTTCTGAAGTTTCAGAAAATATGTTAACATAGAAAATTAGATATAGATTAGTGTTAATAATTGATGGAAATATGGCTTAAAAATATATATATTTTTTTCTCTCTTTTAAATTTCTTCAGAGCTCTTGTTCTAATAATTCTAAATTATATTTTTTTTGCACTATTGGATTCAGCTCGATGAATATTTTGATATGAATATATGTTTAAAAAAAACGAGCAAAATTCATCAATTTTAACCCGAAAAACTAAGGGTTGAAATATGGGTTTTTCCATGATTTTTTTAGAAATTATAACAAAAATTAGAGATTAAACACGGGACAATTAGAAGCAGACACAAAGGACACTATCATAATAAATATTGAAGAAAGTTGGAAATTTTAGTTACAACCTTTGTCAACTGATATGAATTATGTCCACTTTATGATATTCAGCTATGGAGAAATTTGGAATTTTATTATTCTTAATTCACATTGCCGTTTTATATACGCAAATAAGTGTATGTATACGTCGAATAACTCATAATAATAATAATATATCCTGAAAGCACAACATACAACTCTGGTAAGAAGACTCAACTGTTTCAGGGGCATATGAAGATTAAAATCAGCAGAAATTAAATGAAATTGGAACAGAAAATACCATTGATTACGATGATTACAAATATAAGCAGTTAGTTGCCAGTGAAGTAACCCTCTTACAATTTTTGAATAATAAAACGATTTATCTAGGTATATGGATAGGATCAAAGCCGTTTAAGAAAGTTTATGAGTCAATCACTATTCCAACCAGAGTTTTTAAACATCACTCCAAAAAATTTCATTGAGAGAGTTCAAAGAATGTCTGCACTATCATGTGTCATCAATTATATGAGAGAAACCTGTTGTCCGTAATTTGTTGGTTGTCGCGTTCGCTTCAGATGCTTCATTGCGAAGCAAGAGAGATGGAACCCGAGGAAGATGAATAAAATTAACAAATTGCTGGTGAAACAATAAATACAATCTTAAGAATTTTGGAGAAAATTTTATCTTTTACTCAGATATTGTTTCCTCAGAGTCACATTGATGATAGACCCACCAAAAATATTTTTATATTATGTCCAAATATTTACAATCGGTTAAACCAAGCTTTAATTTGGAAATTCTCCTCGATATGGCTTTAGACTCCTAAAAAAATTTATATTTTATTTACGAATTTGAGGCTTTATTTGAAAAAGACACACATGTTTTAATGAAGAGTCCGAAAGAGATAATCATTCATATGTGTACGTTCCATATATGAAATGGACGAGGTATTCACGATTTACAAATGTCTACGTATTGGTCTGTATCCTTGTAAATGTAAATAAATTCATATACTTTCTATACAAACAATTCAACTTCTTTTCTTCGTCGATTACACACATGTTTTTCAAAAGATTAATTTCATTCATAAATGGCGATTGTTCAATTTTTGTTGAACAATCTTTCGAAAAGTTTAACTGATCTAGATGACTAGATTTCATGAAATAATATGTTAAGAGTAACATGAAATTACATGAACATTACAACGACAGTTGAAAGAAAACGAATGCTTTCATAACAGTTAGAGACAAACATAATAATAAATTATACAATCATTTCATTGACAAAGGCTATTATGAATTGAAGTGGGTATGAAATATTGATGAACGAGAATAATCAATATTTTTTCTTTTACTATTCAATTCATGTAAGTTATCCAAGTGTGAAATAATATCAATTTGGATATCATTTAACCGATTTCAACTTTTTTCCATTCTATTCACTATTCTTATGAAATCGATCATCTATATCGTTATCTTTGTCAATCCTGTAAATGTTTTGCCATCTATTTATATTCTCTATTTATCCATTAGATAAATAGAAAACAATTCTCTTTTTAATGAAATTTAAAAAAAACTCAATTTTTATAGTCTTCCTTCCATCTTATTTCACTTCTACCCTACTTGTTTCCTTTATATTTTTTAGTTAATTTATTATTCGCTTACATTATCAAATTTCTCATAGTCTTCCAACAGACATATTGCATAACTTGCATTTTCTCACAATGGACGTCATAAAAGACATATAGAAAGAAATGTTATTAAAAGAAAAAGCACTAACGGTAACTTTTTTAAATTTTTTTATTTTATTTACCTTTTTTTTCTGATATGACAATATCATTATTAAAGTTAATATTGATTCTGTTAATAGGAATAAAATTAGAAATGATTTATTTCTGGTTCGAACAATCTTCTTGTCGAACATAAATAATAATTTCAATTTTTGTCGTTGTTTATATCATAATTCTGTCTTTTACTTATTATTCATTAGAGTTTCAATTTATGCATAATACTCCTAATTGATTTTATAAGAAATTTAAGGAATTCCGAATTCATTAGTAAATTTCGTTATTTTTTCAATACTGAATGTGTATAACCGAAAATTTAAATAAAGGTTCATTATTAATTATGTGAAGCATTTATATTTCAAGAGAAATATTCATTTTTCTTTGACAAATCTTTCTTTTCAAATCGAATTATCATTATTTTTACATTCATTGGAATATTGCATGTTATTTTGAAAATGAATTTGAAAAATAAAATTTGTTTTTTTTTTTCCCTCCAAATACATTAATAAAATATGTAAAAGAGATTTTTTCATCCTTGCTGATCAATCTCCAATTATCTGGTAAATTATCCGTTTTACTAATTTTTAAGAAATTCGAATGATCATTATTGGAAATTGGAAATGAAAATCGACATTGATATTTATCCAAAGTTCTCTTCATAATTAGAAATAGAATCATTAATATATATATATATATTAATTAATTAATTAGTCTTTCTTCATTCGAACATCTGACACTGTTTCGTGGACGAAGGAAGCACTTTCAATTTTTGGATGTTTTAATGTAATTGTGAATGACGAATTCGATAGATGTAGATGGAGATCGAAATTCATCACCGACCTCCAACCTCAGTGTGAAGTTGTTGGAGAAATCGGAGAAGGATGAAATAGATCAGAAGACTGATCGACAAAAGTGGTCGAACAAGGCAGATTTCTTCCTTTCAGTTCTTGGATTTGCTGTTGGAATGGGAGCGGTTTGGAGATTTCCTTATTTATGTATGAAGAACGGTGGTGGAGCGTTCTTAGTTCCTTATCTCATTTTCTTATTGTTCTTGGGAATTCCTTTATTCGGAATGGAATTGGCGATCGGTCAATTCACCAGTAGGAGTCCCAGTAACTGTTGGGGTTACTGTCCATTGGTGAAGGGTTGTGGATATACAATGATGATTATCTCAGTTGTGGTGAGCATCTACAATAATATCATCATAGCATGGTCATTCTTTTATACGGCGAATAGTTTCCGTCATACGGTTCCTTGGTCACATTGTAAAAATGATTATAATAATGAACATTGTATGACTCGTATGAATAATGATAATGGAACGGATAATTTGACTACCAATATCTTATTGTCAAATCATTCCACAACAACAATGTCAACTGAATTATTTGAAAAAACGTTAACAAATCAATCCATCGATTATGTGACGTCTTCTCAACAATTTTTTCAGTTAGTTTCAAATTGAAATTTTTTTTTCTTCTTTTTATCATCCTCCTTTTAAGATAATAATTATTCTTTCGTGTTTAACTACTTTCCTTACGAGTAGGTTTACAATTAAGAAATTTTTTCATTTCACATAAATATCACTCATTTCGATTCATTTCGAAAAGTTGATAATATCGCTCATTAAGATTTGAATTCTGTTTGTCTATTTGCTTATATTTTTGAAAATTGTAATTTAAATTACTTTCATTTTAAACTAATTTCCTCGAATTATATTGTGATGCTTTTTTAGTCGTCGTCTCTTACGATTGAGTAATGGTGTTGATGATGTTGGTTTTCCGCAATATGAAATTGTCTTATGTCTCGCTGCAGCATGGATATTGACATTTCTTTGTCTATTCAAAGGAGTGAAATCCTCAGGAAAAGTTGTTGTTTTCTAATAAATTTTTCTTTAATTTATCTATATCGTTTACAGGCAGCATGGGTAGCGGCATTATCACCATACGTCTTGATTACCATTCTCTTAATCCGAGGATGTACTTTGGAAGGAGCTGCAGACGGAATCAAATATTTTATTGTACCCAAATGGAAAGATGTTATGAGGATGTCAGTGTGGGCAGATGCGTGTATTCAAATATTTTTCATGTTGGGTCCAGCATGGGGCGGTGTTATAACAATGGCATCTTATAATGAGTATAATCATCGGTTTATTTATGATGCATTTTTCATTCCGGTTTTAACTGCATTTACCGGTGTTTATTGTGGTTTTGCCATGTTCGCTGCACTCGGTTATATGGCTCGGAAAGCTAATACGACAATCGAGAAAGTGGCAGCGAATGGGCCCGGATTGTGTTTTATTGTGTATCCAGAAGCTATTTCCAATTTACCTCTACCACAATTGTGGTCAATTCTATTTTTTCTTATGTTAATCAGTTTGAGTATTGGAACACAATTTGGTTTATTTCAAACAGTATCAAGTTGTATTTTCGATTTGTATCCAAGTCTCAATCGAATGCGAGGACGAGTCATTGGTTTTCTTTGTTTTCTTTTCTTTGGTGTTGGTGTTCTCTTTACTACGAATGCCGGAATGTATTTCTATCAAATTGTCGATTGGTATGCTCCAATGTTTTCTCTTATGTTGACCGGTTTAGTTCAATGTATAGCCATTGGCTGGATTTACGGGGCGGAACGATTTCGTACCGATATTCGAATTATGTTGAAAGGATATTGTTTATCACGAATCTGGGTCGTCATGTGGAAGTATGTGACACCAACATTATTACTGGTTATTATCGGATTCATTATCTCATCAAATACATCACCTGAATATGCGAAATATGAATATCCAAAAATTGCTATAATCATCGGTTGGATGATTGCTATTATTCCAATATTGCCAATATTCTTTTACGCAATCTATTATTTTTGGAAAGCTGATGGTTCCTCTTTCCAAGAGAAATGGAAGAATGCAATTCTACCTAAAGATTGGCGACCTGATCAAGATTTGGATAAACATGAATGGGCACAAAATGTCAAACATCACGTGGAGAAGCGAGGAAAGAATTACAAATTAACAGAACATACGAATATTCATGAAATTGAATTGGAAGATTCTTTTGTAGCACATAAAGATTTGGAGCGTGAAGCATCAAAGAATTCCATTTTTAATTTTTCCAATTTAAAAAAGAAACATTTCGCTCAAGATGATGGACAGAATGAACATCTTCGATCTTAACTCCAACGAATTCTCTTTATTTTTCTAGAAATTAATCTTAATTCTTGTCGTACAGGAATTATGAACAACCAAAAAAACTTTCACAATATTGATCTATCTGAAAATTTTCTTCATTTTCTCTTCCCATCTAAATTATTTTATAGAGAAATCTTCCATGACAATTATATATTTCCTTCGGAAAAATCCTGTTTTCATTTTCAGCATCTTTCTCAATGTCAAACCAATATTTTCTATGATCATCAAAATGATTTCATCGGTTATATATTTGAAGATCTGTGTTTTTATTATTATTATTATTATTCAAGTGGAATTCTTATTAGTTTTACAGATGATTATTTTTTATGAAAAGATGCGTCTCAATTTAACTTTCTAATAAATTCAACTTATTTTCGCCAATTTAAAAAATAATTATTTTTCTAAAAATATAATAGAAAACCGTTATATTAACGTTATTTACCATATTAATCAATTTCTAATTTAACGATCGATTTTCTCTAAAGTAAGGAAAAAAATGGTAGTGACAATTAGAGAAAAAATAAGAAAGATACAACGTCAAGAAAAAAATAGAAAAGTTTTGTTGTTTTAACAGAACAATTTGGGAGTAGTTTGATGATTGTATCGGTTGAATAGATCCATGTTTGTCACAGAACATGTTCGAAAGCAGCATGGCTAATCGCTACTATAGTGAACTGTATTATTTGTTTTATTATCATCGGATTGAGTATCTATGTTCTGGTATTGAGATATCATAAAGATAGTTTAGAATCAAGTGGAATGAAAGTTTCTTTTTATTATTATCGATTTTTATTAGATAATTATTAACTGTCTAATATAGTATGCGTTAACTGTTCGATTGAGTTATGACGATTCCAGATTATATTTCTATAACTATAACGATATATTAGACGGAGAAATAGAATTAGTTTTTAATCATAGTTGTTATATTTATAAAGGTTCTTTGAAATTCTTTTTGGATTTAATAACATTTCCCAAATAGGAATACACCAAACTAGTGTGCTCAATCAAGAAATTGAAAGGAATTTCAATAAATGTTTAAAAGACGTTCAACTATTGATCTCCAACGACACATCGAATGTATTAGTTCTCTTCGTGTTCTCTTCATTCTATAAAGAGTGGAAGTTCATTCTTTCTATTTTGAACATTCCCCAAACTAAATTATAAATTGTTTTTATTTAAAAAAAGAGAATTTAATGCTGTAAAATTTCATCAGATGTTGGAAAAGCTCAAAACGATAACAGAACGGAATAGCTTTGATGTTAATAATATTAACAAACATATGAAAGTTATGGCGATGAATGATGAGAATGTCTTTTCACTTGTTGCGATCAATGCGTCGAAAGCTGTTCAAATTTTTTTTTTTCATTAAATTTTTATCAATATTATTCGTGAAAATAGTTCGAAGAAGAAGTTAACGATATCAAATCGGCGAATGATTCATTGAGTCACATTGGAATAATAAATATGGGCGTTAATAGTTTTGGAGTGATGCTAGCAATAGATTATAATCCCATCGGTTCCATCAATTTTATTCGTTACAACTCTAATAAAAGGATTTAATTCAGATCGTTTCGAACCACTACCTTACTTTGCCGAGATGAGAATAGGTGAGAAAATGAAAAGAAGAGTTTATCTTCATTCATTGCCATGTCATGGAATTGAAGAAATTCATAATCGATTCTTTGCCAGATTAATGCAAGTTTAATATTTTTAATTATTAGAATTCAATTTATTAAATTGATGAAGAATATGGATGAGAGTTCAATGGAAAAGTTGCCGTATAGTATTAATAATCCTTGTGCACCGGTTGGTGAAACATTCTTCATTCCAATTGGCGATATTGTCGAATCGGGATGTTCGCGAGCTGATCTCGATTTTGACGCGGTCTCTATATTTGATGGGGCAACTCAAATTGCTTTCGAAGGCATTGGCGATTATAGTTCATGTAAATGGCATTTCAGTAATATTCTCATTGATACAACATGTTGGTATGCCCCGAAATGTTCCTTCCATGGTTATTTTATGCCGTTATTAGACGGTTATGTTCTCTATGTTTGTCATTTAAAATCGTTCGAGTTTAACAATTTAATCGGACTACTTTTAGGGTATAGGACAATTCTCTCGATTACTAAAGTACTATCGAACGTTTGGTGGGGAAGAAATGACGATCAAGAACTTAGAAAAATTTGCTGAGAATGCTTGCACGGGTGAAAATGTTCCATCACATGTACATGGAAATGCAATCGAATATTGTTTAATGTTTACTTATGCTAGTCGATTATTGAAAGCGTCACTTCATATGAATGACGAAATGGTTAAAAATATCATCATTGTTGAAACATATGACGAAGTTTAATTAAAAATAATTATTATATTTCTAATATATCGATCACCTAATATTAGATTCGTACCGATTGGTCGTTCGGTTATACTTTACAAGAATTACGCAATAAGAAGAAGGCGAAAATAGAAGCAGCACCCTCATCCTCATCAATTTTAGTTACAGCTGATCATTTACCATTAGCGAGCTTGATTTTGATGTGTATCCTCTATTGCTTCTTATTTCTTATGGTGCTCACTGTACTTATTTATGTAAGTTTATTATTACACGCGATTAATTCGCTACCATAATATTAGTAATCGAACTAAACTTGTACGTTCATTTGATCTATTTTTCATATTTATTTTGATCGACATTTTTCTTTTTGACCGTTAGAAATAAAATTAAAGCAATCGATTATCATTGAATGAATCAGTCACCCGTGAATTTGCATTCTATTCTCCTTCATCCATCAAAAATTGTGTCAGCTTCACTTCTGTGTCACTGTCAATAATGGCCAATATCACGAAGAGCGAAAATGAATGAGGAAAATATAAACTACTCTCTAGTAGTTATTAATTATATATAAATATTTTCCATTCGCAATGAATAATATGATTTTGAAACTATATCACTGTATAGTATTGGAATCTACAATATCGTTAAATACGACATTGAAAAATTATTATAATTCTTCTTTTTTTCTTCTTTTCTTGAAGTAATTAACAAAATGGATAAAAAAAAATTTGAAAAGAAAAAGAAGATCAGATAAAATAGTAAGAGATTAATCGCCAAAATCTAATTTCTTTCATTTAGAATAGAATAAAATTTTTTCAAGTGTTACTTTTATTTTTTCAGGTTCTTTTTCTTTACAATACCATATGGTCGATTCATTCATTAATGAAAACGTCAACAAAATTAAGTGATGAAGATATATTCGACATATTAACGTCGAATGAAAAGAAAGAAAATAAGAAGAATTTGAAAGAAATGAAATCAATAAAGAATATGGTTAATAAACGGTCGTTCCTTAATAAGAACAATAATAACAACAAGAATATAAGTTCGAAAAGGAAAGTCGATTTACATTTAGTTGCATCGAATGATGAAGAACGATTATTACAATCATCAGAAACGGAATTGGAAGATAGTGATGGTAATGAGGAAATAGAAATTGTTTTCAGACGGAATAATCTTTCGATGTTACCAACGAGAGAAAATGTTTATGAAAATAATCTCTATTTTCCTCACGATGACCAAAAGAATGAACTTCCACCATTATCAAATGAAGTTCCATCATCATCAACTGAAGTTCAAAATTATGTTCATTCTGTTTATGATATCAACAACCCAAAAGAAACTCCTTATGATGAGCCAAAGGTAAATGAAAATGATAATTTGTATCAGTCGAATCATTTTGTTGACCAAATTCAAGTTCCAAATGATAATCAAAATATTGTTCAGAATTCTAATACAGAAATTCTACATTCGCAACATCAGTTTACAGATCATTCTTCAGGAAATATACAGGAAAACTATGTTGATTCTTCTGCTGAACAACAAATGGATCCAAATCAACAATATGTAAATTATAATGCCTCAAATCAGTTGGAATCCGCCAACGGTAGTGAAAATCGAATTGAACAAAATGTCGAACAATTTACTAACAATCAACTTCAGTTACAACAACAACATCCTTCAACCGCTTATGGAAATAATTATTCTCAAAATTCAATTGAACAATATGAATTAAGTGATCAATATGTTGCAAATTATTCGCAGCATCAATTCAACAATTATCAGAATCATCAGACTAATGAATATGATGAGAATTCAAATAAACTACCTGAAAATAGAACGACAGCGCAATATGAATATGAGAGAAGTCATAACACAAATTTAGAAGATGGTCAATTCCAACAGTCGAATTATGAGATGAATGAAACAGGAACAATAAACGTAGAATATCAAAATTTAGAGAAAGAGAATGAATCGATCGATTCTCAAATCGTCACTGATTGTAGCACAGATAATAGTATTTGGAATAATGAGATAGCGAATAACAATAGTGAGAGTTTCACAGCTAAATTAGACGATAACATGGTGAATATGTTGAAGAAGATTGAAAAGCAACAAAATATTCAATATTATTCTCAAATGATGAACAAGGAGAAGGAATTACAAAAGAAAATTGAAGATCAACAAAGACATCTGATGGAGAATGCAAAGAGAATGATTGATTTGGAAAATCAGAATTATCAGGAGAAAGTGAGACAATATCAGCAACAACAAACCGAAAGAGATCGACAAATGTTACATCAACAACAACAAGAAATTGATAAATTGCACAAACGAGAACAAGAAATGAATGAAGAGAATCGTTACAAAGAATCTCATGAAACTTCAGACGAATTATTTCAATTACAAAAAATGGAAGAACAAAAATTAAAAGATTTGGAAACATTGCAACAAAGTATTCAAAAAACTCCCTTAAACCTCATTTCTCAAGAGAAGATTGAAATGGTTGATAATATACAACAACAACAAAATATAAATCGGTTTTATGAAAATAATCAACAACAGTCAAAACTCAATCAATTTGAACAAAATGCATTATCTTTATTAAAACAAGAACAACAACCACAATCACAACAACAACAACCATCACAACAACAACAACAACAACAACAACAACAACAACAAATATCATTAGGAAACGTGAATAATTCTAATGTGGAGAATAATAATGAATGGAAAATGTTTAATGAGAAACAAAAGAGATATGAAGAAGAATTATCAATATACAATCAGCAGATGCAACAACTACAAGAAGAGAAAGAGAAACAAGATCGCGAAATTGCTAAATGGGAAATGGAAGAAAGAAAGAAAACAGAGGAGTCAAAGAAGGAGTATTTACGTTTATGGAAACAATATGAAGAGAAAATGAAAGTTTTTAGAAATGAACAACAAAAATTGAAATTAGAAGAAATTCAATCGAAAAAAAAATTATCGTTATCAGATTCTTCATCCAGCGTAACAACCGTATCAAATAGAAGTCTTGATGGAAGTAATGGAATATTAACTACAATTATTGATAGAAAAGAGGATCGTTTATCGAACGATGGAGATGGTTTGTTGAAGATAGTGGACGACAGACCGAATATGGTAGAGTCTTCGGTGAAAGAGTTGACTCCATTCCGTTTAGTAAAAGAATTGACTCCCGATGAACAAAAGAATACAGAGAATATCGATATTTTCCAAAGATTTAAACATTATTTCGGTTCTCCAAATCAAATAGTATTTAAACCACAATCGGAAAAACCTCTATTGTACGAGGACACTGATGATCAATTACCAAATTATCGGAAGATAACACCAACCAAACAAAACGAGAGAGTTAATTGTCAGAAGAAGAGAAACGATAATAAAGAGTATTCGGAGAAGTTTGAAAAGAAGATAAAACTTAAAGATAACGATGATGAATTGAAAGAAGATGATGATTACATCCACGTTTCTTTATTGAACCAAATGAAAGAAGCGCAAGAAAGATTTGTTGAAATTTCACAACAAATGAAAGAGACAAATAAAAATAAAAATCAGTGTAATGTCAATGACGTAAACGACGATCTAATGATAAATCGTTTGTTGGAGCGAAGAATTTGTGCGACTGATCGACGTATCGAAAGTCGACGAAAGTCATTGAAAGTTTTTATACTTTTCTTGTTTTCTTGAACTTTTTACAAATATTTTTTTATTGTTAATGTTAAAGAAATTGTCGTGTTTCATTTTCTTTATCCTATTATCTTTTTTTTATTGAATTTAGTTTAGTTCATTTAATGTATTCTCTCCCACAATTATCTCACCTTGAAATAGTTTCTTATTCAATGTGCATCTTATTCTTTTGATAATGATGACGCTACCTAATCATGAAACTTCGAGTTCGATTAACGATTTTCACTCTTGTTAAGCGAGATAAAAAATTATCACATCGATTAATTCTATTTTATTTTTTTTTCCACTTACAAAACTTCGACAATAAAGCATTTGAACAAATACAAACGATTATTTCAGCAATCTAAAAGTCGATCGTCCTTCCAATATCCAACGAAATCCGAAAAGATTATGGGCAGAAAATCTCATAAGGTAAAACGTTCCAAATCAACAGCGGCCGATTTGCTCGATATCATACCATTCCGACAAGATTGTGACTATGATTTAGATTGTGCAGAATATGCAGAATTGTGTTGGAAGAAACGTGAGAAGAAATTGAGAAAGAAATGGAAGAAATTACAGTGTGAACGAGAGCAAAAGATTTGGGATAATGCGATTAAGAGTACTAGACCTGTTATCATAAATTGTGATGAAGATGATATGTTTAATGAAGTGAACATGGAGGACGGTTCAGGTTATGATCGGGTAAACGAGACAATTCATTATCAACCAGGCGAAAGTGGAAGTGCAGACGGTCAGCTTCCCAATGTACTTAATTTAGGACAACGAGAAGATTTGAATACGATAGATGGGAACAAGATAATTCGGTCACAATCTACTGCTGGTATTATGCGAGATGTACAAACAATGTTAAGAAATGAAACTCATTCTAAACATACACCGGAAAGTTTTAAATTAAATTTTAGATGTTTTATCTCATAATCGATTATCGAAATTAAAAGGCTGGACACACGAAGTATATGATGGTTCGAAAAAGAATGGAAAGATAAAGAAAGTTAAAGCGAAAGATTTCTCAAAAATCATCGACGAATTGAATAGAAACAATAAACAGAACGAAACTTTTAACCTTCCAACTTCTCAATATGATGACTCATCATCATCAGATGAAGAAGGGACGAACAATCAAATGAGGATGACAGTTTGTAGTTTTTCTTAATACTATTTAAGTCCTAGGGAGTAATATCGACCTTCTGTGTAAAGAAAGGTCAAACGTCCTTGTTTACTGTACATATATCGATAGATTGTACAGAAGGTATTACATAGATAGACGGATAGATCGACAAAGATTCTTCTACATAATTTGTATCGAATAGGATTTAGGTATTTCACTTTTGTCTCATAACAATCCATCTACCTTTGATAAGAAAGAAGAACAAATTGATAAATTAGAAGAGCAATCATTTCTCGCCTCTCCTCAACATAACATGACAGGATTCACATTGATTACCAATTTAGGTGGACAATCTAACGCTAATAATATAATAAGTAGCAAATCTACTGCCAATAAGGTAACATAAAAGTCTTCCAAAAAATTGCTTCCCGTTGATTATTTCCTTCTCACTCTCATTATGCAATACTTCAAACAAATTCAGTTATGCACCAACTATGCACACAACATACAATTAGTATTCCACGTAACTCATGTTTCACAAATTAACTATAATATTTTTGAACTAATTTCAAAATTTTTTCTTATTTTCTTTTAAATATCGCTAATTCTTTCATTGAACATTTTGTAGCAAAACAAATGTTTTGGAAATGGTAATAAAATTATCAGTCATTGTGAACCTAAATTCTTGGTGGACAATAATGGAAATGTACTAAAGTTCCAAGGATCTGAACAACAATCTCAACAAGATCAATCGCAACAACAATCATTGTCAACTGACCAATTAATTGAGCAGTTGAAAAAATTACAAACACAATGTGATGTATTGAAGAGTTTAGGACAACCTCAACAACAACAACAACAACAGCAACAACAACAACAACAAATAATGGGACAAATTCAAGGACAACAACAACAACCTCAATATCCACCAGGTTGTGTTGTTTTATGTCCAATGAAGCAACAAAGTAACAATATTCAACTACCTCAACAAATAAGTAATTATACGGCCATGCCTCAACCCCAACAACAACAACAACAACAACCAATGTTGTTAAGTGGAACACAAGCTAATATTGGTATGAATCCGGGAAATACTTATGGATTTCAAAATCCGAAAAGCATGATGATTTGTTTGCCAGCTAATATTAGTATAGATGGTCTGAATAATATGACAAATACAAACAATAACAATAACAACAACAGTAGCTATGGCCAAAATCGTCCCCAAAGACGTCGTACTAGTGATTATTATCCAAGAGCAAATACTCATAATCCTCGAATTTCACCTATTCCTGGTAATATAGAAACGAGTAGTATAATGGAAAATACGAACAGACCAGGAGAACATCCAGTTCAATCATCTAATAAAATGAAAGATTGGTTAAATGAACCATTAGTTCCTACCAAAAGCTTGATGAAAGGAGGTGGTTTCGAAAAGTTACAACTTTATTTTATTCTCTTACTCTTTCTTAATACACTTTACATTTTAGTCCGAAAGAACAATGTAGATTAATGTAGAACGAACATTAACAATATAATTAACATACAAAAATTATTTAATAATAAATCGAAAGAAATAAGAAAAATATTACGAAAATTGATTTTAAATTAAAATAATTTTTCAATTTTTCTTTTTACAATTTTTATTAAAAACATTCCACAAAATTTTTACGATATTTATTCACATAAAAATCATTATTTATAAAATCGTCTTCTTTTTATAAAGTTTCATCATCTGAGTTTTCATAGGGAAGAGTAGATATTTGCAACTGTTTATGTAAAGTAGAAATTGGCAATGAGATTTGAATTTGAACATATCCACTCTTATTATCCAGTCCGAGTAATTTAACATTAGCTGGTTCTTCTTCGTTAAAAATTAAATTCTTTATACTTTTATCCGTCGAAATTATTCGTTCTATATCACCTGAACTCGAACGATTATTATGCCGCGATTTTTTAAGTCTGTTGTTTGTAGTTTGATTTCTTAAAAATTTGTTTATTCGAGATTTCGAGACATTATGTTTATGAATATTATCCAAACTGTCTTCCAAATCCCCTCCACTAACACGAGGTAATAAATATTTTCCACATTTAATATTCGATCTATTTTCAATTAGCCCCGAGAGAATTCTAAGACTTTTTTCATCAATATTAGTCCGTGAATGATTGTTCTCTATAAACGAATCATCACATCCTTCCCCATCCATTGAATCTATACTTGTATTATGTTCTACCACATTTCTAAGAATACTAATTGCGCAAGTTGAAAGACATTCACATTTGTCGCTTACCATTTTTTTATCACCTCGGTCACCGAAGTCATTCTTTAAAACTGCTTTACCGTCTTTTGAATATATTCTCTTATATTTTTTCTTTTTATTTCGCAAAACCTCTACTTTTTCTTTATTCAATTCTTCCTCTTCAATTTTATCAGTTTTATTTGGTTTTTCATTCATGCAAAATTTCAGATTGAATGCAGATTGATTGAATACGATATGAGTTATTATTGCAACAGTAGATATAACTGTACCTAAATTGACAATATCTGATGTTTCACCTAAAAACTTTTTCCATTTGTTTAAGACATAATGCCTTACCATCCTATGAGTGTTGTCGAAGAACTTTCGATTGTGACAATAATGATGAGTGAGATTCAGAAAAAAACGGAAAAAATGAAATGAAAGTGTATCATTTTCTTTTTCCATATTAGAATATTTAGTTACTTTCGAATATTCCGAATAATTGAAACAAAACTTTTTAACTCACATACCCATTGTTACAAACTAACAAGGGAATGATAATGTAAGTAAACTATTTTTTATAAGATCTTATATTCATACTTTCAACAAGATTATAAAATAAGCACTAAATGACTTCAACTCAACTTATCATCATTCCTTAGTAAGATATTTTAATTTTTCTGCTCTTTGTAGGGAAAAAAAAGTTTATTAAAAGGATCTAGCTATTTCATTTTCAGCATAGTTTTTCTCAATGTTACTTCCATTGATATTGTTCTGAATCCTCTCAATTAACAGAGTTTCAACAAGATATTACAACATCCACCTATTTTAGTTATCTTGCATATATGAAAAAAAAGTTGGCGGTTTTTGAAACAAAAGTCTTCTCCGTGCTGTAGTATCATTAAAACTTGTAATAGCAAATTCTTATTCAGAAAAATTGGACATTAGAACTGAATACGCCATATCGTACAAAATAGGAAATTTCCGCTAACGAAGGATTGGAAGACAGTTAACCTTCTTTTTGTATTCCGACGGAGAGTTTTACAACTTTTTTTTCGACATTTCATTCGTAAATTCAGTACAATACATTTTTTACTACCAAAAATGGTATTACTGCCTTAAAGTTAAAAAAGGAATGATAGGATTACAAAAAATAAAAGTTCAAAAGATAACTCAAACTCAACTAAAAGTGATTTCTACTGAGTGCTATGAATGTTGGACAAGTTGGAGAACCACATGGTGGGAAGATGGAAATCGAAAAACAATAATACTTACGATAAGGGAGGTAACGGGGGAGAAACGTACCACCTCTCATGGTGCACGAGTGAAACGACATGACCACATATTACATTTCCGATACTAATATGTTTCATATGGTAGTTTTCTCATATACCATCCGATATTACGATTTACTCCGTGATATTGTTCTTCAGAATTTCAAACATTTTATTTTCTCATACGATCGAACGGACTAATATATTTGAATGAAATTACAATATTTCAGATATGTATGACCATGAATATGTATAATTTATATATAAAATAAAAATTTCTTTAATTCAAGTCAATTTATCTTGAAGTTCTCGTAATAGCACCTTTTTAAATATGTTTTACTTTTTTAATAATGCAGAAAATGTTAGCTCAAA
>JALJEE010000811.1:0-11795 GCA_023231475.1 Seison nebaliae | reverse complement strand
CTGTTGTGATTTTTATGGGCTGCCAGTCTCTATATCGAATACAGAAAAGTCATTGCGATGCCTTGATCGAACATATAATAGAACAGTTCGAATGATGCTCGGGTGTCATAAGCCTTTCAATAGAGCATTTATGTTCACGATTTGCGAATTGACTCCATTACCGCTACTCCTGGCACAGAGGTATCTGAAAGTAGTTGACTCGGTTTCCCGATCGGCCCTTCCAGTTCCAACGTATACACAATGTGAGAGCTTCTCGTCGCCGCTTCCATTTTTTTGCCGATATCTTGAATTCCCATCTTCTCTCGACGAGTCGTTATCACTGATATCCAATTTTGTTATTAGAGATCTGGTTCCCGAATCACTCAAGGAGTACATTGATCTCCGTAGGAACTTTATTTTAAATAACTCCTTTAACGAGTTATCTCTTTTTTTATATAATTTGCCCATAGAATAGTTGACAACTATTCGGTTGTATATTTAACACAGTAGTTTAGTATTTAACACAACTATTAGTTGTGTCTTACAGGTATACCTAATACCTAATACAGTTCCAGTCTGTAAAGACATTTTTGTCGTCTCAATTTATCTATAGATATTCCGTATATATTTCTGCGCACTGTACAGAATTTCTTTCTTATAAAAAATTCCACCCCTACGGTGATTCGAGTATAAAATGCTCTTTCCAATAAATCTTATACTGATAATTTTGAATAAGTATGAACCCTTTTAATTTTCATTTTTGTGTTCAATTCTCTCTTTTTTCGGGGTGAAAGTAAGTAAGTCTAGGGGAAAGTAACAGCATCAAAATATCTCACATATTTACATCGTTAACGATGAGAAATGTAGAATCAACAAAATGAAGAGTTAGTTCCAACATTTATTTAATTTATTGTTTCACCTACTCTTAATATTTACACAAAGGATTACTGGTTTGTAATTTATCAGAATATACATCAGTCTATGACTAGATTGTCCGCTTAATAATTAAAAAGACATTCGTAAAGAAAGGTTCCTTTGTTCTCAACGTAAAGAACTCTAATACATCAAAGTCTGAAATAGCTGAAATTTCTAATTTGTAAAAAGGAAACGAAGGAAGTCAATTCCTTTCACATTTCGTTTCCCCATCACTTAAATTTTCTATACATAAATTTAAATATTAAATTTTTAGTTAACGTCATCTTACAGCTAATATACTCTATCATGGTATATCTCTGTAGTCCGTATTTTAAATAACTTCTTTATAAGTTTTGTCCTTTTTACCAGTCCTGCAATAAAGTAGAGAGGATTTTCAGATGATAGTTTTCCTATAATGCAACACCTACGTTAAATGTAGGTGATATATAAACGTTTGAAATATTTAAACCAAAATTTCAATGTTAACTTGAAAAAAAATGAAATTTCTACTAATTCTGTTGGTTACTCTCTCCATTGTCTTGTGCAAGACAACACATGACGAAGACAAACATTGTTCTAGTTCCGGGGAATGTCCAAAAGGAGAATGTTGCGTGAATCCCGGAGGTGATGGATTGGTCGATTTACACTTCCAAAATTTCCATGACCTTTTCATGGGATCCCAATTGAAAATTGGTCGTTGTCGAAAAAGAATTGCGAAAAAAGGAGAAGTCTGCGAAGGTTGTGATTGTGAAGAAGGTACAACGTGTTACAGACCGATGAGTGGTGTATGTTGTCCTTCCCGCAAATGTTACGACAAGGATTATGTCATTAAACAGAAAGAATATTGGAACAATTGTAAACCGCCAACTTGTTATTTCCCTGCATAAATCTAATAAGGTTTCAAAAGTTAGAAGAGGAGGACAATGACAAATAATTTTTATATTTAATAAATTCAATCGAATTCAATAATAATAATAATTAAATAATGTTCAATTCTAATAAATTATCATCTGAATAATTAATAATCGAACGAAAGTGTATTTTTCCAAGATTCATTGTTTTTCTAGGATTTTACAAGTTCAGTAGTTTATTTTCCTAAGTCCACAAACATCTAATTGATTATCTTTTAATAAAGTTAATTTGTTAAAGAATTGTATAAAAAAGTGAATATAAAATAACTAAATTGTATTTCTTAAAAAATTTCGGAATACCATAAAATTTAATTGACAAACGAAACATTAACTATTAATAGTTTTGTAAATAACACTTACAGTTGTTAGTAAAATAACATGGTCGTTACCTAATCTTACAAAAGTTATCGCGATAAGTTTTTCATGGACTAATCATTTCATTTCAAACAAGGACTAATTTCTTGTGATGACTATTCTATTGAACAAGTTTTACGTATGTATTACTAAATTAGTCGGTTATTTAGAATGACGTGTTCTTTTGACGTTTTTGTTTTCTCTTGTTATAGTAATATATAACATGATTATCATAATATATCTCTTTTCAATATTCATCGGGCTACACACGAGTAGTATATTTCACCTATTAATAAATAAATAAATTCAACTGTCTAACGATAATATTTTGCGCGTTAAACATTTCTTAAGAGATGGTTATACGTATAAAGCAAGACATAATTTTTTTAAAATTCAATTTTAAATTTGCGCGTTGGTGAATAAGTTAATAATTTTCTTAAAATCTCGTATTTTACTTTTCAATTCTCTTTTAGATTTCTACCACTCACCAACGCGACAATGTCCTTTCCAGGTCTGGCTACAAGCAGCGATAGGTCCTTAGTTTTTACGCGACACTCGATCACAACGGGTAGGATTTGTCCGATTACTGTACTTCGTCTCAATGGCAACCATTGGGCGGTGGTCGAGATGTGAGGACGGTATATCGTCTGACTTTCCCAATGGAAACCATTGAGCGGTGTTCGGGATTGTCGGGATCTAACTGGAAGGTAATATTTGATAACTTGGCGCCATTGTCGACTTACTGGAAAGTTAGATTGACAAGGCGAACATGCCACCGAATAGCATAGCTCGGTCTCAATTTAGGATCGTGGGGTTATTTCGAAAAATGTTTATAATTTTCAATTTTAGAAACAAATCGAAATAACAAAATGGAAAAAATTTTAAATCGATCGAAAGTTAAGAAGAACACGAATATCATGCTCAAATGTGAGAAAATAAGAAGCGAGGGCAGTTTGTTGAAGAGACGCTAAGCATATGTAAGAGGTCAAAATACCTTAAGGACAGAGCAATTGTGCTTCCGCAAGTTTTTTTATTCACAGGATTGTTAAACTTAATTGAAGACCCTCAATTAACATTACGAGCCTCAACCTCACTCACTCTATAATCATAATCGTCTTTTACGTAAGCAAAACCAGCTTACACATATGTTCAACCGATATCATACTCCTCGTATGAGAATAAAGAATCCTCCCCAATAATTGATGGTCCTAAAGATTTGCCGATATTGGCAATTGGCATGCGACAGACAACAGATTCGGACAGTTTTTTCAAATGAATCGGAAATTTTCTCATTGTCTCTTTTTAATAATTTGATTCAATATTCAATTTCACTTGAATTTGACGAGTTAATTAATTACAGAAGAATTTTAGTTTTGAAGAAAAATAGTAAAGCTTAATTGTTTTTTTATTTGCGATTAAAACGATGAAATAAATTATCCAATGAATTACGACTTCTCTGTAAACGTTTCCCAATCGAAGTAAAATTGAATCAGAATTGTTTCTATTGAGTTTAGTTAAAATTCCAATGTCATTTGATGGAACTTCAACAGTTGGTTGAATATCATCTGATTCCGCCACCGATTGTAAATGATACCATTTGAATTGATGCGAAGTAATCCTTTCATTCTAATTAGGAAATCCTTCTTAGTAATTTCAAAATCATTCGATGTCTCTCACAACATCAGATGGATTATATTTTTGATATCTGTGAAATTGAATTCGAATTTCCTCTGGGACAGTTTGAGAGTCAAAGTAGAAATTTTGCTATTTTCCGATACTTCCTCACTTTCCGAATAAGTTATGATTTTTTCCATATTGCTTTATTGTGACGCATTGCGGTAAGTTGAAATTGAGAATAATGACTCATAATGACTTGGATCAATTGTCATCATCATGTAAGACAACTCATCCAACTGGGAGAATCGAGATATTTCGTTATCGTTATCGTTACGAGTTTCTTATTAGGCAGTTTTAACTCTACCATCCTTGTTATTCCGTCGTTTCCCGGTATTTTTCTGTGGACCATGGCTAGAGGCCAATTTTTTCAATTGCTCGATACATCCATCATCAAGACTAAATCCCCTACCTTTAGCGCTTTTGTCGACGTAATCTCGGTTTTATGCACCTTTAATTCTTTCAGGTACTCATCCTTGAATCTCGTTTTAATGGTGCTTTTCTTAAAACTCTGATAACTTTTTTTGAGCTATTAAATCTTTTTAAATCTATCAACGTACTTTCTTCCATGCAACTATTGTCAATAAACAGATTGGTTCCTTCTATTTTTTCTTTGTAATTTTTTTTATACTCCAACCACGTTGAGGCATTAAACCATTTATTCAGACCATGTGTTAAGTTACTTAAAGATTTAGTATCTCCCCTGGATAGTGCATCCGCCGGATTTTCTTTTCCGGGTACTAAATGAAGTTTATGTTTAATTTTGGATTCTTGTATCTTCCTGATTCTTCTCGTCACATAATTTTCTTTGGACTGTTGGTTTTCAATCCAAAAGTATACTACTGAAGAGTCAGTCCATACGTGGATTAATCTTTTCTTACTATTACTATTAGCTTCAGTGTATCGTTTTCTGTCCAATTCAATCCGAGTACTTTGGAACTGCCAAGAATTGCATCTCCATTTTTGTAATTCCAAATGAGCCTGTTCAAAAATCTGAGACAATTTTATCTTAGTTTTTGTCATTTCCTTCTGGTTTTGGCCCGATGGTACTAAGTCGTGGACATAAAACGAGTGTTTTACTAATTCATTTGTTGATTCTTTTAAATACGTTTTTTCTAAGTGCTTTTGGAGCACTCTTTTCAATATCGCTGGACCGCACGTTAGACCAAATGGAATTCTGTTGAAATAATAATAATTCCATTTATTCTTTTCCTTATTGATGAATTGTAGATACTTGCGGTGTTCTGGAATTATAGATATTTGTAAGAAGACTTGTTTAATATATGCTTGGAATGTGTATTTATGTTGTCTAAACTTAATTAATATGTTGTCTAATTCTGGTGTTGTGGGATCCATTGTTTCTAAAGTTTTGTTAATTGATATCTTTCCAGCTGATCCATCAAAAACCAATGTACTTTTCTTATTACCTTTGTTGGTCAAGAAGAAAGGCATAAATGAACCCTCGAATTGAGGTTCCCATTGTTGTGATATGATCCCCTCTTCCTTCCATTCACTTATCTTGTTATTAATTAGTGTTGACTCCTTTAAGGAAATTTTATTTGCTAAGTTATACATCCTTTTTTTACAAAGGGTATAATTTGTGGTGAGTCTTGTGTTCGATCTAAATGGAAGGTTAACTCTGTAACGGTTCTTAGCGTATTTTTCTATATTTAAGTTATGCATATCTTTAGTTGACGCTGTAGGTCTATATTTTTGCTGCCATTCCTCTTATGATTGGTCCTAATTTAGTTTCTACGATAGCTAAGGTTTCAGACAGTTTCCATATATTGCTTTTTTCCGGGAAAAATAATTCTAGTCCAATTAAAACGTCAACTTTTACTATTTGTCTTCTATTTTTTTAATCTTTGTATTAGATTTGTCATATTTTTTGGTAATGTTACCACTGGCATTTCAGTTGGAACCTTTATAGAATCACAGGTGGTATCTATTTTTAAGCATTTGATATTCGCTATCTTATCGTATTCTTTCCATTCATCTTCTAAGCTAATTACGTGGACCTTACACTTCTTTCTGTCTATTATTACGTTTTCTATGCCTCTTAAGTTTACTTGTTGTTCGTTAACTGACTGGGAATTTATCTTTCTCACTGCTTCAGCAGATATAAAGCTGTCATCTGACCCGCTATCAAGTAGCTACATTGTTTAATTTCAAGCCGGATCTACATTGCATTGCAGTATTCGACGGATAGATAATTTTATTGGTTTGTCGTTCGTTATTTTAATCTGGTGTTCGATGACGCTAGTTTTTCTTACGCCGATGAACTTCTTACGCAAAAACATGAACCTCTTTCGTTCCTTCAGGTAGTAAACGTGCTACGCCAATAGAGCATACTTCTTCTATTCTCGTTTTAGGACTACACCAGTCGTCGATATTGATCTTAACCACCGGTTAGTCCCAAATCCCACCTTGAGTGGCCTCTGATGCATACCTTTTTATCGCCACCAACATCCGTGCCATCTGAAAGGGTCGTAAAATTTTGAAGTTTTCTCTCTTTGTAGTCAATTTCTCCGAAAAACTAGGTATGACGGTATATAGTCGATCGTCCTTCCATTGTATTCCTAGTACCTTAACATCGGTGTTAGGTCATTGGACTTCATTGGACGAGTGCCAATTTCTTATGTTAAATCCACATTTTCTATATAAATTGGTGACGTACTGCTTATAATCCTCCACATCTGCTGCTGTTTTCATGGAGCATACTAGATCATCGTCGTACAAACTCTTTCTTGCCAGGTTTGCCCAATGTTCGTTGGTTCCGTATTCTTTAAGGTGATATAATAATACCTCTTTCGAGATTCCCGGTCCGCAATTTAATCCGAAAGATAATCGATTGAATTTATAGTTTTGCTCTTGCCTTGTTCCATTTGCAGGTAAGACAAACTGTAGATATTTCCTATGGTTGTCGATTATTCCTATTTGTAAAAATGCCCGTTCGAAGTCCGTGGTAACTCCGACATTGTTTATTCGAAATTCTGTTAATATTTCCCAAATCTTATTTACCTTGGTGTCCAATGGGTCTAAGTATTCGTTTAAATTCCTTTTTCCAGCAGATCCATCGAACACCAGACGTCCTTAGAATAATATGAGCATGCTTTACTATGAACATTGGTAAGAAGGTTCCTGACAAATTTGGGGTTTTGATTCTATCTATTATCTGTGTTTCTTCATAATTTCTTAATTTTTTCTCTACAACGGGCCAATCATCCTTCGACCAACATTCAGCCTGCTTTCGCATCCGATTCACTGTTTGCCAATGATTTCCAGGTGGTGTGGCACAGTCTTTGAACGGTAAACTTACTACATATCGTCCACTTTCATTTTTGGTTACTCGCAGTCCTTGCTTGATTTTTGTGCTCAACGATCCTCTTAATCCTACTCCTAGTTTAGTAGTTACCATAACAAGTCCTGCTTCTACTTCTTTTACTGGACTAGAGTAATGCATTACCTTTTCATAGTTATCTAGTCCTATCAAGATGTCGATATCCTTCGGTTCTTCTTGCTTGTTAAGCGATCGTAGTTCTCCTATTCTAAAATTTTCTGGTAATTCTGGACACGTTATTTGTTCGCTGATTATTTTCGATATCTCCCTGCATCCTAACTCAATTTCTTCGTCTTTCCCCACCAGTATGATGGTATAATGATTCAATTTCCTCTCACCTAACGTCTGACCTCCGAATGAATTTACTGTGCATATAGTGGATCGTAATGGGTTTAATCTTTACCTTTTCACCATCTCACTGGTAATGAACGATCTAGTCGATCCCGTATAAAATAGAATATTTACTGGATGGCTTCTTCCACTTTCGGGTTGTTTGATTTTACTCTCAACGATATCTTATATATAAGGGATAAACGATATCTTCAACACCCTCCACTGCTACGCTTCCCTTATAATCGTTTGAAGTCAGAATATTTTGATGATCGACTGTCGTATCTGTTCTGTCTCTTTCTGGCCGGTGGCGAGCTGTATGATGGAGTTTCTGACAAACCAGGCATTTCAATTTCGACCTACACTCACGAGCATAATGGCCAATTTTTAAACAATTTACGCATCTTCGTTGCGCTCTAATTCTGGAATATCGCTCTTCAACACTCAAAGGACATTCGATGGCTTTATGACCATATTTTTGGCATACCAAACATTGTATTTGTTTTACTATCTACATGTCAACTACATTATTTACCGGGCATTTATCTTTGGTTTCAGCTACCATTTGATTGATCAACGTGTCATACTGTTGAACGACATCTTCCCTCTCAGGGCATTTTCTAATCTGTAGAGTGAGAAATTTCCTTAAATCGTCGATCGTCTGCGGTGTCCCGTAGTATTTGTCAATACATTCGATCTCAGTTTCGAGTTAAACTTTTCTACTAATAAGGGGACCACGATAACCTCGACCCTCGAAGGTCCTATACCTAGTGATTCTAATCCTCTTAAATTTCTCTCGAAATTCCATGTCCAGTCTTTCAAGTCTCTTCGTGTGGCATTATTTCTTAAATTTCCTATCTGAAGGATATTTCTAATAAATAATCGTTTCAGGATCTGCGAAGTTATCCTTCAAAATTTTTATGGTGTGTTCGTATACGTTAGCCGTTTGAGGAATTCTCGTTTGGCAAATATATATATTTATCTGTTTTACTCAAGGACGAGTTTGTATCAATGTTATAAGAGAAGGCACCAAAAGCCAATTAAGCGGATTCCCGTCGAAAGTCCCTATTTCTAAAGGTTTTATGATAGGTTTAGAGCGGAGCGGGTCGAACGCAGAGGAGTGAAATATTTTAATCTTTAAAACATTTTAACCGAGGCTTTGGCCACGAGCACTCTTGCTTCAACTAATTTTTCTTCGT
The DNA here is from genome assembly GCA_023231475.1 of Seison nebaliae. Taxonomy (NCBI): domain Eukaryota; kingdom Metazoa; phylum Rotifera; class Pararotatoria; order Seisonacea; family Seisonidae; genus Seison; species Seison nebaliae. Next base: position 3,093 of record JALJEE010000811.1, on the reverse strand, counting down.
TGATTCTTCTTTCGTCAGCAAAATCCTTAGCATTCAAGAGTTCCGACAGTGACTCTGTTGCTTCGTTAATGTCCTCAACTCTTGACTTGATTACTGCTACAAATGCTATTATTTTTGAGGTTTCGTAATTATCCTTCTCCAACTCTGCTTTCAATTTATTTACGTTTCTTGTGAGGGCATTCCTCAGTCCTTTGCGAAAAATCTTGACATCATTTATTTCATCTGCCGTGATCGCCATTGATAGACAGTAAAGTATCGTACAACTTAAAAGAATAAGATAAAATAAAGTGCCAAACTAAAAACTGCCTTATTCAAAGAGAAACGACGATTTATATAGAAATTTGCTAAGAATGAGAAATCAGATTAAATTCTGATTTCCTGTTTGTTCAACCGGTTGCGACACAGGGATTAAGAAATCAGAACTATGATAGATCTAACAATAATAAATTTCACCGTAATAATAAAAGAAATTATACTTCAAACTACAACCGATATCATAGTAATGGGAATTATAATAGAGAAAGTTATAGTCGTACGAACTACGGAGACAAGGATCGAAACAACTACGTAAACAATAATGTATATAACCACAGTGGAAATTATAATAAAAATTATCAAAATTGAACCAATAATGATGAGAGTTACCGGAACGGAAACTATAATAACAGAAATAATTATCAAGTCTACAATAATACCAGAAACAATGACGTCACAAACGAGAAATATGAAAATCCAAGATGGAACAATATTAATCAGTTTAAAAATAACCGAGGCAAAGAGGAAAACTGGACATTCAGTAATAATATAGTCAGAGGAAATACATTAGAAATACAGGATTACTAATACAGGAGCCGGAATAACCCTAATGGACAAACATATTGCTGGGACTAGCAAATAATCAGGAGAATAACTGGGAGGAGTAAGAAGAGACAGTGATAACGTACTACGGCATGGAACCAGAAAGAAGTTTTCACATAACGAAACAACCAGATACATACATTGAAGAAGAAAATGAAGAGGAAAATGAAGCAAATTACACCTTATCTGAGGATTACGGTGTAGGGTTTGCCATGGTTCTTTTGAAATCTGTCGAAAATGGATGTGGTGTTGGAATGAAATCCAATGCTGCATTTATACGTAAGTATTTTGTATACAGTGAGGGCTCTTTTTTTGTTACTGCTTTGTGAAACTCTTCTTAGATGCGTAGCCCATATATATAGCCATCGAAAAGTAGCCCATATAGCCATTTTATAAGCTTTTCTGCACAAATTCAATTTCCCTTTAAAACACGTCATTAAATATCTCATTTAATCAATTGGTACATATTGGCAAATAATAAAATTTACTATATAACTTAATTCAATGTCCTTCAGCAGAAACATACACACGTGACCAAAAATAAATTAAAAAATGAAGATTAAGTAAAAAATTTTGGTAATACAGATTTAGGAATTGTTAAATTTTTATTCAATTAAACTTTTAAAAAGTCAAACAGTAAGTCGGTATTTAAAATTAATATCATTTTGAAGTGGCTGGGCTCAGGATTTATTTAATTCAAATTCAAATAAACAGATAATATAATGAAGTCAGGAACGAGTTCCTTGATATTACGAGAGTTGATATTACTTTTAGACATATCGCTATTATTAATGATAGTTTGATAGTTGTCATTATCTTATCGGTTCGACAGATGGTGATCAATGAGTGACAATTGTGGTTGGTAACGTGATATATTCCATTATACGTAGAGAAAAGGATAAAATATTATGGTCATTATGCACAGCACTATATATGCCCATTCGATTATAAATTGACGACCTCGTCAAGGGTAGAGTATCTTTCGTTTGCTTTAACGGTAACTTGATTTTTTTTGTTTTTGGGAGAAGATGATAAACGCTCACATTCGACGCCTGTTATCCTCAGAAAAAAAATATTTGAAATTGCTGTTGAAAATGGGGGAATTGTTGAACGACGAAGGTGAAACGAATCTTTATTGGCATGTGCGTGAAACAATTTCATATCGGAAGTACAATCAATTGCCAATTATTCCGGAGGACTTATTTTGCTTTTATTCAAAAGAAGATGTATGGGAAAGGGTTGATCCTTATGGTGAAGATCCAATCGTTTCGGAGGCAAGATATAAAATTGGACTTTTGAAATTGGGTTGGGCAATTATATAAATTTGTGATTGTTATTGATATAATTTGGTTGTTTCTTTTTTTGTAAATAAAATTGTAAAAATTTCTTTTTTTGTTTTTTTTAATACTCTAGTTGGCTCATCAGTCTTTTTCCACTCAAATGTCCAATCAGTATTTTCTTTCCTTCCTACCATTGAATATTCTTCCAATGTTATATTAGTAGTGCTGTGGTTATAGACAATCAATATTTTATTCGCGTGATCTGTCAAATAAGCTATCAATCATTTATAACCTACCACAGGCATCACTCAACCGTCACCATCTGTCGAACTGACAAAATGAATAAACAATTGGCGACACAATATCAAGCCATTAAAGAACAATACATACCGTCTTGTGGGGCAAAATGAAACATTGGGGCAAAATGAGACACTTCGTAGTAAGCTTCTTTTTACTAGTTGTCATAGTTTCTACTTTATAAATTAGTCTGTCATAAAGACAATTCTCTTCTTCTCGTATTGCACTATTCATTATGTCCATTGGTTCTTCTTCGTCCAAGGATAATGTATAGTTCAATTCTTCCGAACAAGTTTGTGAAGTTATGGAGAATGAAGAAGCACACAGACGCTATCCGCCAACGAATGAGGTTGAAGATATAAATTATCAAAACTATAATCTAGAACTCCACAAACTTGTTCGGATCTCATCTGTTGATTGTTCCTTCCTCTTAAATAACTCCTCCGTAATTGATTTTGGATGAAAACTCGTCTTCAGAGTAATGATTTGAACTGGATTGCTCATTCGCCATTGGTAGTGGTGCTTGAGTTTGTTCGATATCTTCCTCAAGTCTTCTTGCATAATGTTTTAATCTTCTACCGTTAATTCTCTTGATTCCTTTTGTAGTTATAATTCCGTAAACATTATTTGCCGTTATTTCTACAACTTTGAACGGTCC
>JALJEE010000454.1:0-28964 GCA_023231475.1 Seison nebaliae | reverse complement strand
ATTTTCTTTGAGGAACGATTTCGAATTTCCATTAAAAAAAAACGGTCTAAAACTGCAACCCGTTGGCCAGAAAGACGATTTCGTTATTTTTTCGTAATCTTTCAAGTTCGTCGCGATGATGATGCTGCTGTTTTCATTGTTAAGGATTGTACCGTCATTTAGTTTCATGACTCTCGAGATTTGACGGAAAAAATAATATAATATAATTAATATCGATTGAAAAATATATATATTATTATTATTGTAATTATATTATTTATTAAATTTTAGATTATAATTTAGTTGAATAAAAAAATAGTTAAAATCTGTTCAACTTTAAACGAAAATTTTAAGAATATTTCGCGTTTGAACCTTGAACAAATTTTCACGAATAAAATATTTATCGATAAAGATATTTTTGAAGGAAAATTCTTTTTTTTAATATTCACTCATCTAATAAATCTAATTTATCATATTTATGAACCTTCAATTATAATTTTGTGGCGGTAAATTATCATCTGATAAGATTCATATCTCAAATATCGAAATGGAAAACGAAGAACGATAACTTTCAATTGTTGGAACTAACAAACCTACATTTCTGAATGTTACCATTATTGTGATTACACAAAGTAGTAATGAAAATGACACTGAAAGTATTTTGATATAAAAAACCAAAAAATTTATGTCGCCCACTCGCTCGAGCCCTGGACTTTAGGATTAAAAGTTCCACTTACTATCGACTGAGCTAAGCAGTATGACTATTGCAATTATATATTTAATAATAGAATTTAATTAAATTCGAGAAATTGAAAAACGAGAATACGTATACTACTAAATCTCTATTAGACACTGTACGAATTATATAGTTGTACATGCAACGAATCACTGCTTAATAAATCATCTTTTTCTAATTATTTTTCATCTTTTCCCAAAGCTATTTCTATTTGTAATCAAATAAAATTTACCAAACAAATATATAATTCAAATAAAATCAGAGAAAAGTAACTCGAAAGTTCACCATAAGTTCTGGGAACAAGATAATTTTGTAGTTATTTTTAATAATTACACTTTTCAGAGAACGAGAAACTTTTTTTTTAATAGTTTACACTATTGATGTAACTTATTTAGTTATGAGACTTTGTTTTAATTTTCAATTAGTTGTCCAAATCTTCCTTCCCATATTGGAGAACAATAAGATTTTCTTATTTCGTAAATATTTCGGATGTTTAACATGTTGTTTCATAAATTGTTTTACAGATTGTTTAGTTTTTTTTTGCGTTGTCATTTCGATGATGAAACGAAATTGCAGAGCATTAAAGAAATTCATTGAGTCGTGACGTAAATTTTAGTGAAATTCTGTAGGCAAAATCCATATTAAAATCCATATCGATATATAAAAAGGTTTATGGTAGTTCTGGTTAAACGATGTCTACGAAAAGTATGAAAGACAAAAAAGGTAAGCCGAAGAAATCGATAGGATTCCTCGATCTTTATCGTTATGCCGAAAGAGATGATTGGATCTATTTGACTGTGGGAATATTGACAGCCATTACAGCTGGAGCTATTTTAATCATATCATTCGAACTCTATTCAGAAGCGATGAATGCATTCGTTGAAGATGGACGAGCAAGAATCCGTTATGTCGATGGTATGAAAGTGACATTTGGTTGTATTAATGGGAAGCAGAATAATACGGTTGAGTTTGTAAATCAATCTCAACAACTGTTAGAGGAAGAAGGGGAAGAATTGGATTTTGATGAAATTCAAAATAAAATGAATACAATTTCCTGGAAATATTTATTATATGGAATTGGTGAATGGTTAAGTTGTGTCATTTATGTTTATTGTTTCAGTCACGTTGCTACGTTGATCATCTATCGGATCAAACTGAAATATTTTCGCTCCTTACTTAGACATGAGATCGGATGGCATGATACTCATTCGTCTGGTGAGTTGATTTCTCATTTGACACAAGATATCGAACAGATTAGTGCAGGAATTGGATCTGAAGTGGGAATTCTCATTCATTCCGTCACCACATTCCTGGCGGCATATTTTCGTGGATTTATTATGGGATGGAAAATGACATTAGTTCTCTGCAGGTTTAATTCCATTTTATTCATTATTAGCTTATGTCAATTCTTTGATAGTCTAATGCCAATTCTGTTATTATTGACATCGTTATTAGGAATTGTCATTAAAAAAGCAACGGAGAAAGAATTAAAAGCGTATTCATTTGCTAGTTCGATCGCTGAGGAAGTGATCTCTTCTGTCAGAACGGTAGTCGCTTTTGGTGGTATTCTTCCCGAATGTGAACGGTTTTAATTATTTTATTATTATCATCCAATTTTATTCAATCAAATAGATATGGAAAAAATTTAACAAATGCGAAAAAGATTGCTGTAAAGAAAAGTAATTTAATGGGATTGATAATGGGAATGATCGATCTAATTTTTTTTTTAACATTTGCAATCGCTTTCTATTACGGAGGCAAATTAACTAGAGATGAATGTGATGATTATGATATCGGAAGTGTAATGGCTATTTTCATTACCGTCATAGTGGGAACTTTCACTTTGGGACATTGTGGACAACAACTTCCAACATTCGCTCAAGCTAAAGCTGCCGGAAGTGAATTATATAAAACGATCGATCGTAAACCGAAAATTGATAATTTTCCAGATGACGACAAATCGAATAAAGAGATGAATATTGGAGAAATTGAAGGAAAAATAGAATTTCGAAATGTTTCCTTCAATTATCCATCGAGAAAAGAATTGAAAATTCTTGACGATTTAACTCTCATAATGGAACCGGGTCGAATGTATGCGTTGGTGGGTGAGAGTGGTTGTGGCAAGAGTACTTTATTTCAATTATTATTAAAATTCTATCGAGTGACACGAGGAGAGATCTTCTTGGATGATAAACCGTTAGATTCTCTCGAATTGAATTGGATTCGAGATAATATCGGACTCGTCTCACAAGAGCCAATTCTTTTCGCCACTTCAATCAAAAGTAATATTCAGTTATTTTTCTTTCTCTCTAATATCTCTAATTTTCAATGAAATTATTAGAATGAATTGTCCTAGTGCGACAGAAGCGGATGTGATCGAAGTGTGTAAACAAGCGAATATTCATGATTTCATTAATTCGTTACCTGATAAATATGAAACGGTTTTAGGAGAACGAGGAGCTAAGTTAAGTGGGGGACAAAAACAACGAATAGCCATAGCAAGAGCATTAATTAAACAACCCAAAGTTCTCTTATTAGACGAAGCGACTAGTGCTCTCGATACGGAGAGTGAGAAGATCGTTCAAGCAGCTATCGATAAAGTTTTATTTTCCTGGAAATTTTATTCATTCAATTCTCTCAAAGGCTTCGAAAGGAAGAACAACAATTGTCATAGCTCATCGATTATCAACGATAAGAAATGCAGATATTATTATTGGTATAGAGAAAGGTCGGGTGGTGGAGAGTGGATCTCATGACGAATTATTTGAATTGAAAAGTTTTCTTCATCGATTATTATCTATTAAATAATATTTAATTTATGGGATTTAATTTTTAAAAGAATTATATTATAATTTATTGATGGCACAAGAAAAGAATGAGGAAGAGAAAGAAGATGGTGATGATGATGATGATGTTGAAGGTGATGGAAATGAAAAAAAAGATTTTGTAGTTGTCGATGAGGAGGTGGATGAAGAGAAACAGAAATTTAGAGAACGACAAATTTCGAAGAGAAGTTCCGGATTGGACTCAGTTTTCAGTAGTCTCAATGAGATTGGCGTATATGCGTCAAGTCATTTTTCGAATGATGGTCGACCTCATTATACGCAATTAGAATGGGACATCAAAGAGAAAGAAGACGTGAAACGAATTGAATCGATAAAAGAGAAATCGAAAGTGAAAAGTTTCTTGAAACATTTGACGAATCGAAAGAAGAAATCGGTGGAAAATTCGGACGAAGAACTTCCGTCGATTAAACAAATTCTCCAATGGAACGCACCGGAGAAGAATTGGATTATACTTGGAACTATTTGTAGTCTCATAGCGGGCGCTATTCGACCATTTCTTTCTTATCTCTTCTCGAACATGTTGGACTCGTTCGTTCAGATCGATGTGGAAGAACAAAAGAAACAAATTCGTACAAGCGCTGGTTGGTTAGTCGGAATAGGATTAGGAGCCTTCGTCACTAAATTTGCATCTGGTCATTTATTTGGGAGATCTGGAGAAGAGTTAACAAGTCGATTAAGAACGAAATATTTCAAATCGATTCTCAGACAAGAAGTTGGATGGTTCGATCGGGAAGAGAATAATATTGGAACACTCATCGCACGATTGGCGACTGACGCCACAATGGTGAAACAAGTAACTGGAATTCGAATTGGAGTAATTGTAGAGACGATAGCGACACTTGTCGGTACAATATTATTATGTTATATCAATGGACCGATATTGGCGACAGTTCTCTTCTTATTTTTTCCCTTGATAATTCTATCTGGGAAAATACAAGGTGCCAAATTCTCCAAAAGTGCCAAATCAGAAGAAGAGGAATTATTGGGTAATGGACGATTAGCGATGCAAGCGATTGATAATATTCGAATAGTTTATTCGATGAATGCTCAAAATTATTTCTATGACGCTTTCGATGATCATGCGAAAGGATCGTTCGATTCATTAGGAAAATCATCATTGGCTTATGGTGCCGCATATGGATTATCTCAATCCATTCGATTTTTTATGTTTCCTGTGGCGTTTGCATTCGGTGCATATTTAGTGCGAAAAGATCATTTGGAATTCAACGATATTTTTCTGTTTGTTTTTTTTTAATTTCTCTAATATTTGTATCTGAAAATAATAATTCTATCCATTATTAGAGTGTTCTCATCCATCACTTTGGGATTGATGAATATCGGAAGGAATTTCGCCATCGTCGGCGATTATAGTAAAGCGAAAATGGCAGCGAGTAGAATTATCAGTGTCATCGATCGAAAACCTTTATTGGATTCATTATCCGAATCAGGATATGGCGGAGATGAGTTTAAAGAATTAACTTCACAAACTTTAGGGAAACGAACAGCACAGAAATTGAGTGGAGATATTTCCATTCATAACATCCGTTTCCGATATCCCACCAGAAATAAGGTCAAAGTTCTCAGAGGTATCAACTTGAAAATGGCGTCAGGAGAAAAGATCGCTTTGGTGGGTGGAAGTGGTTGTGGTAAGAGTACCATAATTCAGTTACTTGAACGATTTTATGATCCACATTGCGGACATATTTATTTTGATGGAAGGAAATCTAGATCTATCAATATTCAATGGCTCCGAAGTCAAATCGGTCTCGTTCAACAAGAACCGACTTTATTCAATAGAACAATTAGAGAGAATATCGCTTATAGTTTATACGAGAATAGTCGTTCGTTTAGTATGGATGAAGTAGTTCGTGCAGCTAAGCAAGCGAATATTCACGATTTCATTTCAGGATTACCGATGCAATATGAGACGAATGTTGGATCGAAAGGAGTTCAATTATCAGGAGGACAAAAACAGAGAATTGCCATTGCTCGTGCACTTATTACTGAGCCATCAATATTGTTGTTAGATGAAGCCACTAGTGCTTTGGATACACAAAGTCAACAAGTTTACATTTAAATTTTTTACAATTTTTTTTTGAAAATTTCTTCTTTTTCAGATCGTACAAGAAACGTTGGACGAGGTAATGAAAGGAAGGACTAGCATTTGTGTAGCTCATCGTCTCCAAACAATTAAAGATTCCGATCGAATATATGTGTTGGGTAACGGACGTGTCATTGAGTCGGGAACACATGATGAATTAGTAAACAAAGACGAAAGTGCCTATAAAAATATGTATAATCTTCAACAAATTTAATGTATTAAATTGAAATAAAAGTCTTTTTGTATTATTTTTGGGTTTGCAGTGTTCGAAGTATTATGGTATATAATTGATTAAACATATTTATAAATATGTTGAAGAGAGACATGATTAAAGATACTCTTATTATTTAATGGACTATGTTAAGTTCGTTTCAACATTTTTTTTCGGTTATTCTATGTAATGTTGAGACAACTTCTCATCTTCCTATTCTGTACAAATTTGAAGTCCAGGCAGTAAATAGATAGGGCTTATTACCCGGTTGTTTGTCTTTCAATTAAATGTGGCTGTTAGAAATTTGCTTTGAAGATGCAAGATTGGAATGCATGAAATTAAACAGTGAGTTTCAAAACTAAATTCGGTGAAAAGATGTTCAAGAACTTTTATCATTTAGGATTAAATAATAAATTTTTTAGTAGTTCTTTGGCAGAGAAATCTTTTTTGGCCCGGATATTTTCTATTTATAATGTTTATGGTAACCATAATTCTATAAATTTTGTACGAACTAACTGTAAGATTTGTTATAATTTTCAGTTGATCGCTGTAGGAGTGATTGGTAAATTTGTAATCATTTTTTTATTATTTTTAAATAGTCTTTACTTAAATCTTTAATGGAATTAGAAGAATATAAATAATATATTTTTCTAATTTTCTTTTGCTAACTATTAATTTGAAGAAAAAAGAAGAAATAACATGAAACGACGAAAAAATGTCATTTACCATCCACCTTCCAATAGGATCATCATCATTCAAGTCATCAAGAACACCATATATGGTGTTTTATGAGATGCAGAAATATCCAATGCTGCTTCAACACCTTAAAAATCAGAGATGTAAAGCGTAATTTCAGATACTGAGGTAAATTGTTGAAAATATAAAAAAAATTGACATTCTCCGAAAAATTAACTGCATGACATGCGAAATATTAAAATTTCAAAATTTCCAGTACTATCCCTAATAATATTATACCACTATTTGACCCAATTATATTTACAATTATTATTGTTGATGAGAAAAAAGTTAATTATTCAAATTTCGTTGATTAATTTCGGTTTAAATAATTTATTAGACTATCAAATAATTAATTTATTATACATAGATACTGTTTATCTTAACCAATAATAGCTATAGTATTAGAATTAAAATTAATTTGAAACAGAAATTTCTTCGAATTGAATTGACAAAATTATGTATATCAAGATCAATTAATATTTAATCTATTGTTATCATCTGCAAACAACTAGTTTTAAGAAAACACTACATTTTTTCACAACGTCCTATCTCTTTGTTTTCGAAGAGAATATGTCGTTCATCATATTTTTGTATCTGTCGAATGGGAAATGATTTGACAATTTTAACAAATAAAAATGACGTAGAAATTATTACGTGATGTATTAATAGATGTTAGGCTATCGTTATCTCTATAACATTGTAAACTGTTAATTTATTGAAAGATCCGCCAAAGAAATTATATGAACAGTGGATCATTTAAACGTTCTCATTTGTTGCAATAAGAAGATTGGAAGAATAATAGAAACACTTCAAAATGTCGGAAACGGAGAAACAAAAATTAGTTTCCTTTAGGGAAATGTATCGTTATGCGACTTACACGGACTGGTTAATGTTAGCTATTGGTACTGTGATGGCAGTTGGTGTGGGCGCTGGAAGTATATTAAACTTTTTGCTTTATTCAGATGCATTAGACTCATTCGTTGCGGGTGATATAACACCAATTAATGGAACGAATTTAACCAAAACATTATTTTGTAATGATACCGGTGATTTACAAATAATCTTAACTTCCATTAATGATCTAATGACGGAGGACGAAATGAATGATATTATTTCCGATAAAATGAGTGACATTTCTGTAAAATATGTTTATATCGCCATCGCCACTTGGATCGGCTCAGTTATTCAAATCTATTGCTTCTCATTTGTTGCCGAGAAACAGATTGTGAGAATCAGGTCCGAATTCTTTCGTGCTATTCTTCGCCAAGAGATTGGTTGGCATGATAAACATATATCAGGAATGTTGGCTTCTCGCTTAACTAGTGATATCGACACAATGAGAAATGGAATGGGAAAAGAAATTGGTTTGAGTATTCAACTTGTATCGGCCTTTATATTTGGTTATTTGGTGAGTTTCATTAAAGGATGGGAATTAACATTGGTCATTTCAACTGTCATGCCATTAATCATCGTCGTAACATATTCGGTAGCGATCGTAATTAAAAAAGGAACAACGGCTGAATTGGAAGCATATTCTTATGCCGGTGCCATATCAGAAGAAGTATTGTCAAATATTAAAACCGTTATGTCATTTGGGAGTATGAATTCGGAAAGTAAATTATATACGAAAAACTTGTCTGATGCAGAGAAAGCAGCAATTAGAAAAGATTCTTCTTCCGGATTAACATTGGGTTTATTAGATTTATTATTCTATGGATCGTTTTCATTAAGCTTATGGTATGGTGGGAAGTTGTCACGAGAGAAATGTGTAGAATATCAAGCAGGAAATGTCATTTTTATTTTTTTCGCAGCGTTAATCGGAACATTCTCTCTGGGTCAAGCTGGACCGAAATTTCCACCCATCACATCGGCGAGAGCGTCTGCTTTTTATATCTTCCAATTGATTGATCGTAAACCGGAAATCGATAATTTTCCTGAAAAGAAGAAAGGTAAAAAAATAGATAATTTTTCTGGAAATATCACTTTGGACAATGTTTATTTCCACTACCCGACTCGAGCAGAAGTTCCAATTTTGAACGGTCTCAATTTAAGTGTAAAAAAAGGTGAAACGGTGGCGTTTGTTGGAGAAAGTGGTTGTGGTAAATCGACAATATTTCAATTAATTCAACGATTTTATGATACTGAAAAAGGCGGAGTTGTTTTAGATAATACGAACATAAAAGATTTAGATATCGAATGGGTTAGAGAAAATATTGGCGTTGTATCACAAGAACCGGTATTATTTGCAACAACTATCGAAGATAATGTTCGATATGGACGTGCTGATATCAGTAAGGAACGAGTGATCGAAGCATGTAAAGCAGCGAATATTGATACATTCATTCAACAATTACCCGAAAAATATGATACGTTATTAGGAGAAAGAGGAGCGAAGTTAAGTGGTGGACAAAAGCAACGAATCGCCATCGCTAGAGCTCTTATTCAAAATCCAAAAATTTTATTATTAGACGAAGCCACCAGTGCTCTCGATACGGAAAGTGAGAGAATTGTACAAAAAGCTTTAGACAAAGTTAGTACTGGAAGAACAACATTGATAATTGCTCATCGATTGTCGACCATAAGAAATGTGGACAAAATTTTTGGATTTCAAAACGGAAATGTTATCGAATCGGGAAGTCACGATGAATTGGTGGCAAAGAAAGGTCTTTATTATTCCTTGTTGAAACGACAAGAGAAACGGAATGAAGAAAATGAAAGTGATGAAGATGATGATGAAGATGAAATGGGAGAACCGTTAGAAACAATTATCGAAGATCATGAAAGTGTTATCAGTAGTGCAGATGACGAACAAATGAGAACATCAGAATCTCGAGATCATAAACGATTTTCATTCAGATCTAGTAAACCAGTTGGACGAGGAAGTAAAAGGAAATTGAGTAGACAGAATACGACAATGAGTACCAATTCAAGTTTGTTTGAAGCGGATGGTCGTGCACATTATTTGCAGAAAGAATGGAGTGATCTATTCAATGTGGAGAGGGCAAAGATTGAACAAAAGAAACAAGACGAAGAGAAGAATATGAAAAAAGCAAAAGAAGAAGACGAAGTAGAAGAAGAAGAAGAAAATGGAATTGTAGCGAAAGTGAAACAATTATGTAAACCGAAAGAGAAAGAAGAGAAAGAAGATCTTCCGACAATGAAAGACATTTTGAAATATAACGAACCAGAATATACTTTCATTGTTCTAGGTATAGCGATGGCTTGTTTGGCGGGTATCGTTCTACCAGTTGTATCAATATTCTATTCCAAAGTATTGACATCGTTCGCCATCGTTGATTTGGAGGAACAGAAAGATGAGATAAATAAATATGCAATTCTACTCTTCGTTTTTGGATTGATGTCCTTCACTGGCAAAACTTTCCGAAGTGTCTTTTTCGGAATATCTGGTAATCGTTTAACGACTCGATTGAGATCACTTTATTTCAAATCAATAATGAGACAAGAGATTGGATGGTTTGATCGGGATGAGAATCGTGTTGGAATCTTATTGACAAGATTATCTTCCGATGTTACTTTAGTTCAAGGAATGACAGGAGTTCGATTAGGTATAATGACACAAGCATTAGTTTGCGTTGGTGGTTCATTAATCGTCTCATTCATTTATGGTCCTCTTTTAGCAATCGTCTTACTCTTATTCTTTCCATTCATTTTTATTGCGGCATCTGTTGATGGAAAGAATTTAAGTGGGGTTAATCAAGATAGTGGAAGTAATGTGGAATTGGCAGGACAATTGGCATTGCAAAGCATCGATAATACGCGTATCATTTATTCGTTGAATGCTCAAAAATATGTTTTGGGATTATTCTCCGAATATGTTGAACAAACATTCCAAAAAGTTAAATTGAAATTTTGGTTAAACGGTGCAGCGTATGGTTTAGCAACGTCTGTCCAATTCTTTATGTTTCCCGTCGTTTTCAGTTATGGCGATAAATTAAGGAAAGATGGACATATGGAATTCGGCGATTTATTTCTGTTTAGTCATTCAAATTATCTTTATCTTATTTATTTTATTATTTTAGAGTTTTTACTGCGTTGACATTCGGTTTGATGGAAGTTGGTCAAAGTATGGCACTGGTTCCTGACTATAATGAAGCGCAACGAGCTGCTAAGCGAGTTATCGACTTAATTAAACGGAAACCATTAATTGATACACTATCGGAAGAAGGAATTGGATATGATGATTTCAAAAATGAAAAAATCGGAAATACTATTCCGTTGTTGGAAGGTGATTTGAAATTGGATAACCTTCGCTTCCGCTATCCAACTCGACCAAACGCAAAAATATTGAGAGGTATCAATCTCGATATTAATAAAGGAGAGAAGATTGCATTAGTTGGTGAAAGTGGTTGTGGTAAGAGTACGGTCATTCAATTAATGGAACGATTCTACGATCCACATTATGGACATATCACAATTGATGGAAAGAAAGTCCGAGATTTGAATGTTCAATGGTTAAGAGCACAAATTGGTTTGGTTCAACAAGAACCGATTTTATTCAATCGATCAATTAAAGACAATATTCGTTATGGGAAGCAGAATGCGAAATTGGATGAAGTAGTCGAAGCAACAAAGAAAGCGAATATTCACGAATTTATCGCCAATCTTCCGAAAGGCTATGAGACGAATGTCGGCGCTAAAGGTACTCAATTGTCAGGTGGACAGAAACAGAGAATTGCAATTGCCAGAGCATTGATGACTGATCCGTCCATTCTACTTCTTGACGAAGCGACGAGTGCTCTAGATACTCAAAGTGAATTGGTTAGAATTTTCATTTCTCTTTCTTCATCAGAATTTCTTTTTAGATTGTACAAAAAGCGTTAGATGTGGCAATGAAAGGACGAACTTCCATATGTATCGCACATCGATTAAGTACGATAAAGGATTCGGATCGCATATATGTTATCGGAAAAGGAAAAGTGATTGAGCAAGGTACTCATGATGAATTGATGGCATTATCCAACAGCGTATATGCAAATCTTTACAATGCACAAACAAATAAATGATTTTCAACTAAATTATTTTTTATCATTCTCTCATTAATTAATTACTCAATAAATTTCGTTATCATATTTCCCAAGATATGTTCGATTCTTCATTCGAATTCTTCAGAAAAATGTGTTGCGATGTGGGACATGTGGTGACGGTAAGGAAAATGGTAGAAGGACGGTTGGTTGATTCAAGAAATTAAAAAGTTAATAGGAAACTTGTAGATGGGAATTGTTTTTTTATAAACAATTGATGACATGTTCAATTTGCACATGACAACGGGAGAGATTAGGTGCCATTCGATTTAATAAGAAAAATAAACTTCATTAAAGATGAGCACAACAATAATAATGAACGACACGCGTCCATTCACCAACCAAACACAAATAATTAATGGAAATTTTTAAATGGTCTTCTGTCTGAGATTCGAGGAGATCTCCTGCCGTTTTCCATCCCCATCATCAACGCCATTATCATCATCATCATCAACACGATGGAAGAATTATTTATCATGATTCATGAAAAGCATGTCAGCATACGAGATCTTCAACAGACTAAAGACCTGAATGTAACGATAATTTTTCCATCAGATTCCTCCTAATAAATATTGATCAGAGACTTATTCCTATCATGATCAATAACAAAAGGAGTGGAAGAAGATGCTGAGCGTTATGAGAATGATATACATCTGTGATATTCAATAAGTGATCGTCAGCTATACGTTTTCTCATTATTCATTCCATTTTCATTATTTGCATCTTCTTCTAATTGACATTGATTATCTGCTGAATCGTGATAAATTGAAACGTCTCCATTCATTATTTACTTTAACTATTTAGAAGAATAACAGATAGAATTATTCATATCCAAATGCATTGCACTATTAATTATTGGATGCACAAGTAAATGAGTAAAGCAGACCAACAATTCAACACGTTCTCATGGTCAAGAGACGACGATGAGCGTCAACTATTATTAGGGTCTCTCAGTCCATTCTCTCTACAATTCCATTCTCCTCATCACATCCCCAAGAGCTGCGAATGATAATCGTAAACATTGATGCATCTCATTGTTTATGAATTTGGTTTAATTGAATGAAGATTTCCAACTAGGAAACTTCCATCATTTTTTGACCATTCCATTATTCTTTCTCCCTCCAAATTATCTGGCCATTATCAATTCCTTATCGATGGTTCAAAATAATTATTTTTCCTTTCTCATTTTCGAATGACGGAGAATTTACGTGAATTCGCTGCACATCGTCCACAGAACATCGTTACATTATCCGAGAGTTGTCATCGTTTCCTTCATGAACGGAGAAGACGTAATCGAATAGAATGAAACATTGTCACCAAAATGCGAAAAAATAGAAAGTCAACATTCATTTCTTTCTTATTTGCGTCCGCAGACTTTCTTTTTCCTTTTTCTTACTCTTCAGAAAACAGAATGAATATGTCAATTCGGACCGAATTCTTTTTCTTTAAAATTTGATAATGTCAAACATTATCATGAAACTTTATTTTGTTACTCATGTTTGATGGATGTTTGAGGATTGATAGACGTCTTTTACACGATGCACCATTGATGCAAAAGAAGAATGACATACGCGTCAATAAATTAGAAGTTGAAATATCAACGTCTTTCTTATGATATATATATCCTTTTTTTTTTGAAGAATTGTTCGATTGCACCCAAATCTTCCGACAATTATATTTAACTTATGTCTCTATGTACGCACAATTACTCGTTTTATTCGACGCATATACCGACACACATAATTATGGTCCGTGTAGAGATGTGTATGTTTGGAGCCGATTTGCCAACGGATGACGAGTGGAATGATGAGATGCCGCATAAAATGTTGTTGATGAGTACGATGACGATGTTATACATAAATCATGTTCAAAGCGAACGACAGTTAATGAAGGAAACGGTAAGAAAAGAAGACGAAGAAAACGTCGACTATTCCCATATAATTAGGGAGTTGCAATGGAGCGTTATCCGATTCCATTGCATTAACAGAACGAAAATTTGTGATAGAAAAGTGACGGTAATCGACAGTCGTCATGAGCTGAAGAAAAAGTGAATGGTAATCAAGAACAGAGAGTATTGTGCATAATCTTTCATTTGGTGTAAGACATGGTTGACGAGAGACAGGGAGAGATGAACGGTTAGAAGTTAGCAGTAAACGACTGCACATTTATCGTTGATAAACAACATAAGAGAAGATGTCATAAGGAATTGTCGGTAGAGTCGTGATAAGCGCATTAATCTGTCAATACTCGAAGCATTACCAAAGCAGAAAGGAGTGAGGCAGTAAAACTTCTATTATTTTCATCATCATCCTCATCATCTTCTTATTATTATTTTTTTTCCATCATTCCACTACTTATGTCCATGTAGATGTTTGACGGACGGACGAACGCGTCTCTGTCCGTTTTGAGCACGGATGAATTAAGTGAAACACCCGTTCATACTTTATTTTTTTTATTCTTTAATATTTACTCAGCTTTCGTCAATTCCCACTGATATCTTCTAACGACGTCGAACGATTAGTTCCATTTTTCTCCTTTTCTTTACACAAACGTCTCACACGTATCTTTTCTTTCGAATGTTCCATTTTTCCTAATTTGGTTGAGCTGAATCATTCGACAAATTCTCTTCAGCTCATTCCAATTTCATTCAATTCTTCCGCTTTCAACATTGTAGAATTGTTCGGTCGCATTATTCCCTCCAATTACATGTGCGATATCACCAGAATAATTTTCCTAATCATAATTTGTATGAAAGGTAAGATGATTTTGTTTAAGGTAAGATCAGCAATGCGTCAAAAAAGAGAAATTTGAGAACGATCCTTTTTGCAACGGTTCGACGATACAATTCTCTGAGGACCATCATATTCCTACATGGCGACATATAAGTCGTATTAAGGAAAGTATTTTAAGACAGAATGATTTTGTTGATGATTTCATTTGGTGAGAAGTATGCAAATGATATGTAATCAGAAGAAGAAAAAAAAGAATCTAATGAAAGTTAATAATCTAGTGGTGATGAAATCATCCTTAAGAACAAGCACATAATCGATAATGTTCGATGAAGTTTAATAGGATGTCATCACAAGTTCGAAATTGGAAGTGTCACAAACATTTCCAATATATTTAGTTTTGATAAAAGAGTGACTGAAAAGAATCTGGGAATGATTATATCATTATAAGGAATTGATAAAGTTCAACATCATCTGAGTCATGTCAATCAATCGATTCAACCCGATACCTCTTCCATTATGGTACCCGTTAGATGTTTATCCTTCATTCGATGGACAGAAGGGTAATAATTTTTTCCATTTGATTGAACTGCCTGTGTTAGATAATATTGTGTTGAGGCAAAAATATTTCCGTTCTCCTTTTGAGTATGCTTTAGAGACGTCAGCGAATCTCATCATTTATCGTTTCGGTGATAAGTAGAGAACGACGATTCATTTATTTCGTTTTATCTATTTCTTCCTCCTCCTCCTCCTCTACTACCTTCCCCTCCGTCTAATGGAAATGGCATCGATAATGGAAAGACGGAGTGTTCGTCGTGCATTTGACTTATAGAGTATGTCAGCATTTCGTCTTTCTACCATCAACGGAATGTGCCATCAGCGAGAGTAGCTTTCCATCTAAACGTTCTTTGCTCTCCGTTTGTAAACGATTTCCATCGAAGTAGAAAGACGTAAATGCAATTGAACATCAACTAAAGTCATCATCATCATCATCCACCCCCCATCGTCTATGTTATTATTGTAGACGGCGTCGAAAATGCTTTATGCGTCTTTTCATTCCGATGCCATTCATAATCTACAGTTGGCATTATATTGGAAACATTCCCTTCTTTCTTTCATTCCATTTTCTCATTTCTTTTCCATTCACTTCTTTCTCTTCTCAATTCTCCTCCTCATTAACTATGATAATAGTTCTGATCCTTCTTCAACCAATATCTCATATTCGATTACCAGTCTCATTCTAAAATCATATCAAATCATATTTTTTCTTATTTTCATTATATTCTTATTTATTCATTTGTTTCCTCAGAACAAATTATGAATGTCAATGGGGAAAATTATTTGAAAAATATCTTCTCTTATCTCTCCACAATCAAAGAAGAACCACAGAGTTGTACTTCGTTAAACTTTCCTGCACCAATACCATCATCATCATCATCATCATCATCCACTGGCATGACATCATCGTCACCAGATCAGTTGACGATTGCTCCACCCATCACCACCAACACGATGAATAAACATCAAAATATGAAATTCCGACAAAACAATGATCAATTCGATTCGAGCAAACATATCATGTCGACCATCTTCGAAACGTTAAGTAAAACGAATGAATTATCGACCGTCAATAAATCACATGGAATGCCACCAGAGAAAAGAATGAAACAAGCACCTTCACCTGACAATACATTAAACTCTTTATTACTTGATTCTTTATTACGTGAAATGAAAACAACAATCCATCAACAACAACAACAACAACAACAGAAACAACAAATAAACAGCGATACTCAATCGAAAGTTTTACTTTATCTACTTCTGTCCAACGCCAATACAGAACACGCAAATAAAGATAATTTGTTAATGAAAACTCTCTTAACGTTGTTGATGCAAAAGAATGAAGGAAGTAATAATGTGGAGGAGAATAGTCAATTTAATGACTTATTATCCAATCTTAATTCGTTATCGTCAAAAGATGGAAATAGAGATGATACTGCAAATCTTCACATTTCTCCAATTACTACCGACGAATGTGATTCGAATTATCAGTATAATAATTCTTTCAATAACTCAAAACAATTATCTTCCATCTCTCCCGTATCGAGCAGGAATGTCTCGTTAAAGAGCAACTTGCCAAATGAGAATAATAGTAGGAAAAGGAAATCAAATGTTCTCCAACAAAACAATCCCGTTTCTTCCACACCATCCGTATCATCATCTTCATCATCTCCCAACTCCGTCAACATCTCACTGAAAGACTTTTATGCAAATTTATTAAAGAGCAATCAATTTCCGTCGAATAATGGGGGAAATATTAACTCGTTAAATGACAATATTACCACCACCACCAACAATAATAACAACAATAACAACAATAATAACAACAACAACAACAATAACATTAATCAGAATATGATGAATAATGAACAATTTCCGGAGAATTTATTGAAATTCGATGAATTATTAAATGAGAATTCATTCTCCAATAATTCGAAAATGAAGAAAGATGGAAATAAGAACGAGAAACGATTAATCAATCACAATAATCGATGTAAAGAAAAACCATCACCACATGATATGGCAAATGAGAAGAATACTTCTATTGCATTAATGAAAGATCAAAATAATGACTCGATAGTCGTATCGAATAAGAAGCGTGTTCAATGTCATATTTGTGAGAAATCGTTTTGTGATAAAGGTGCGCTTAAAATCCATTTCAGCGCAGTTCACTTAAGAGAAATGCACAAATGTCTCATTCCCGGATGTAACATGATGTTCAGTTCACGTCGTTCACGTAATCGTCATAGTGCCAACCCCAATCCCAAATTACATATGACAAAAGAAGTCAATACGACAGCTCATCGTTACGAAGTAACGGGAAGAATCATAACAGATGATTCTCCATCGATGGCTGGTTTGATTTTAGCGCAAGCTGAGAAAGACAATCAGATAAAACTATTAGAAGCGACTAATGTAAAAATTCAGCGGAATAATAATCATAACCAGATGGGAGGAGGTGATAATGTCAATCAAAGTCAAACAAAGAGAGAATCATTAAGATCTTATCCAAATCTCATCAGAAAGAATCGTAAAAATAAATTGAATATTGATTGTGGTAAGAATGATGATAATCTCATCTATAATAATATGGATGGAAATAAAGAGGAGGAAGAGGAGGATGAGGAACGATTATCATTATTGATTCCAGTTACAAATGAAAAAGATGAAACAAATTCTCCAAATGTTTCTCATTTTCCCAATGAATTATCTACAAACACTAACGATAATTCATTGAACGAACTCAATTGCTTATTAGACGAAGTATTACAAATGAATGCGTCCGCCAAATTCTTGACAGTGACATATGTCGATCGATTGAAGAATTTAGTGCATCAGGTGAAGAAGCATTCGAATGTGAAAGATGAAAGTTTATTCAAAGCCAATTATGGAGTCTCTTTTATGGTCCTCCAACACATTCTCCAATTGCAAAGGAAATATCTGATGAAAATTGAAGAGAATAATTCGAATGTCAATAACGAAGAAATTGAAAAACAGCGGAAACATGTCAGCAATTTAATCGATGCTCATTATGAATCGAATGAGAATGAAACGAAATCGGAAACATCAGAAATCCAATTAGAAACATCGATTGGCGAAGATACGATGGAGGAGGTGGAAAGTAAAGATTATTTGAGTTCACCTTCAAAAACATTCTTGTCTGATCTCTCTACATCATCATCTCCATCATCTTTCATTTCCACAACATCACGTTCTTCTCCCACTCATCAACTGCGAAGTAAACCGGAACAACCAATTCAAAATCAATCATCACCAAACACTTTATTAACATCTATCTCAACAAACACATCCGTCTCTCCATCAATCAATCTGACAACACCAAATAATTTTATTTCGCCAATTATCGATAATCGAAATAACAGGAGGAAAAATCGGAGACCATTAAAAATGAATATTTCCACTTAAAATTTCACTCTTTGTATTTATTTTCTTTCGATAAATTTATTCAGCAAAACCTCTCACCTTCACCTCTTCTTTCCCAAAACAAACAAACTTCCCTTATGTCTGAGTCTTATTAATTTTTCTCATTTTTTTTAAAGTCATTGAGAATGATAATGACAACTAATTTCATTAATTAAATTAATTTCGAATAAATCTTTTCTTATTCAAAAATTCTGGTTAACCAATTGAGAATTGTGCAAATTGAATGCTCACCAATTCAGAATGTACAAATGAATGCGGAACTAAAAGAATGTGCAAATCGAAAGCAGAAAAAGACAAACGTGCAAATCGAATGCAGAACCAAAATAATGTGCAAATTGAATGCAGAAAAAAAGGAAGTAAGATTGAGAGCACAAAAGTGAATGTTTAATTGAATTATTAGAATTGGTAATGGTTGCTAGAAAAAAAAAGAGTGATAAAATGAAATGAAATTGGGCCAAAAATAGTGAAAAAATTGACCAATTTAAAAAAAAGAAAAATCATGCTTCTTCTGTACAGACATGATGATGATATTGATGATGATTGGATCTTATAAAGTTTGAATATTCTGAATAATAATAATAATAATAATAAAAATAAGAAGAGGAAAATGATGATGACATTGATAAATGCATCATAAAATAATGAATAAATGAGAATGTATCATTGCAGGAAATATTAGAGTTAAAATGGGCATGTCTGTGAATCATTCGTTCTTCTATATTAGGAATTACATGTATATAGATCATACGAATGAGAGAACTCACTCTACCAGTATTCTTCATCCATACGAATGGAACTGTTGTTATATAACTCTGGATAGAAGATGAGAAATCGAATAAAATTGAAAATGGAAAAAAATCAGAAAAATATTTTTCAAATTTCTTTTTTTTCTTCTGCTATTATTGATGCAATAAATGTTCTTGTTATTGTTATTGTTCTTAATGATGTAATATTAGTTGGATAAAAAGTTTCATCATAAAAAAATGATTTGTTTCTTATGAAATCATTCGTCTTTGAACATGATCTCACAATTGCGAATTGGACAAGTGGTACGTGTTCGAAGACATTCGTCGATACACTTCGAATGGAATACATGTGAGCAGAGTAATCGTTTGCAGAAATCTTCACTCGTCAACTCATAAAGACAGATAGCACAAGTTGGATTCTTCTCAATTTCCGTTCCATTCAATTGAACAACTGGAATATGTTGAATGAAATCGTCGTCACAACATTTCGCTTTCACTGTTGCTTCATATAGTTGCAATAAAGTATCATAATCTGATGGATAAATTTCGCGATGTTGCAAATTCTGTAATTTCTTCACCAAAGACGGTTCCAATCCTTCAATCGTGATGTTATCAGCGATATATTGAGAGAATGGTTGATCGGTCGACGATGATGGTTTCTGTCTAATACAACACCAAAATAAACAGGAATACCATCGACTCTTCCGTTTTTTGGGTGGGGTCATCGTCAATAAAACTCCGGTCGATGGACGTAAAGAAGTTATAGGAATATGGACCGAAGTTTCTGGTGCATAATTCTGATATCGATCAATTTCCAATAAATTTCCATCAAATCCTCTTCGACGTCGATCTGGTGGTTGGATGGACTCCTTCTTTTTCAATTTCTTCTTTTTCTTCTTCTTCTTATTATTCGTATTCGTTTCTTCCGGTGATGTAATGAGAGAAAAAAATCGTCGTAATTTCCTTGAATTATTCGACGAATTCATATCAGACGATACATTGCCAGTTGTGTATGAACGAGGAATTGGTGATGCTCTTACATTGTCTGACTTGAAAGTTGGTGTATCAGTTCTCTTAATTATATTTTGAATATTAGAGAAAGATCTCCTCAATTCTGATGGTTCCAAAATTTTCGAAGAAAACGAATCGTGAGAAACAAACGAACATGACGACTGGACGTCGCTATGAATTGGACGGAAAATTGAGTCCGGAAAGTCTCGTTTATTCAAACGGAATAATTGATGACCAAATTTCTTAAATTCTTGATTGATGATCGAACTATCGAAATCATCATCTGAAATGGCTATCGATTCTGAATTTTCCATATTTTTTGATTCAACTAAAATTATAATTTATTGAGAATTGATGAAGTAAAAATTAACTGTCATTCTCTTCACTAATATCATAACGTTCAGGATTCTCATGATTCTCTAAGACGACTTCCATTTTTTTTTTAAATTATAAATTCATTTAAATACTTTCCCCAAAATTTGTTTCCTAAAAATTACTCTTTAGAAGAAATCTATTTGGATTTGTGGTGATAGATAAAGAAAGAATTTTTTTTTCTTAACAACAGCTCAACATATTCTCATATGAAATGGAATGAGAGAAAGAAATTCTGAGTAAAATCTATATTATTGTTGTTCTTCTTTTAACTACTTCTATTCGTCATATCATCGATTTTTTTTGCCATTAATTTTCACTTTTCTTCTTCATATTAATCTCTTTCTCTCTCTCTCTCTCTCTCTATTTTACTCATTTGTCTCTCGCTTATCCTAAAGAAGGGAAATTTCGATAAATTTCTGATAAATTTCCATTACTCAGATTTTTTCGATAGACTCTCCTTCAATTCCATCTCTTCTGTCTTTGGAGTGGAATATATACATTTCTTGAAAGAAAATTCGAAGTGAAAATGTTGGAGAGGTAGGGTGAGAAAAGTTGAAAGTTGAATGTAAAAAATTTGGATGAAGAAAATTAGTTAGTCACATTTCACATCGGTATTGAACAGAGAAACGAAATAGAAAATGATCTTCCAATAATCAAATAGAGAAGATGGATTGATTCCCTTTAATTGAGAATTGGGAATCATCTTCCAAATTTGACGTCTAACTAAAATTTATAAGTTATCACTTCGTTACGTAAGATTAATTAGTAATTGGACAGAAGTGAGACGAAAAATAATTGTAATGAAAACAGATGACCTGTAAGAGAGAAAAAAGAATATTTCTGTGGAGCGGTCACATGAGGGTGAGTGAGACTAAGAATATTCTCTCAAATTACGAAAATTTGATTGATATTTCTTTTTTCTTCCAGTTGTCGTGAACGAACAGTAATTCGTTCATTAATATTCAAATGAAAAACTTATCCAACTACTGGTGTAGTTGTTAATCGATTAAATGAAATAAATTCCTATTGTACATGTGACAAGCGAACAATCTAATTAAACTCAAACAATCAACTCAACAACAATGAAAAGAAATTGTTGTTCTTATACTGTAATTGTACATACTGTCCCTTCGACGACATTCCATCAACAACAAAATATGTTGAGGAAAAAAAGAAAAATAATTTGAAAATGGTTAGAAGGAAATTTGAAATAATTTCGATCAAATCTGAACTTGATAGAGTATGTAGTGTCTATCTAGCTAGAAAGTAAGCAAATTAGTTAGTTGGTTAGTTAGTTTACTCAAACTCTAATCAATCTCGATATATGCTACTCACGATAGAGATAAAGATTCCTCTTTTCATTCCTTCATATTATCGTGTATTAGTATGAGGAAAAAAAATTAGACACGAATGTGTAAGAGAACTTATCAAGATAATCGTAGTAATTATAAAATACGATAACAATTTCCCCTTTCATTCTGACAACGATATAGCATGCAATCTCTAACTATCGTCTTTTCACCATCTCATCGTCAAGAGAAAGCAAATAGATCATGTCGAACATTCAGGAAGTGAAAAAAATTATTACAAATCTTGTTCTTGTTGTTCTTGTTTATGAGATTCTCATTTATTTCATCTCCCTGTCGAATGAAAAAATTTCATAAAATTTCTTATGAAAATTATTGAATCGAATGGAAATTTAGGGGGAATGAGAAAAGGAAAATTTGAATCGACTCATTCATTGATTAATTAGTTAGCTAGTTAATCATGAGGGAGGAAAGTAAATAAAACGTTCAAGAAAACTCACACGAATACGATTGTTCAAATTAATTTCAGTAAAACTTTATTTTCGTCAAATTCGAATTATAATGAAAAGTTCGCATGTTCCACTAATTAACGATGAAATACATTTTATTTTTCTCCTCCTTAAATTCCTTCAAAAAGTCAATGATATGAAAATATTGTTTACCTATTCTCTCGTCCCGTCTCTCACCTCTGTCCTATGTCGAGAAGAAAAGGCGAGCCACATCGTGCCCCTTCGTCGCGAGAAAACATAAAATATTCTCCAACAGAATATTCTTCATCATATATCATCTCCATGTGTCCTACAATATCTTTAGTTCCACATAAATAAGCAGGTGCAGCATAGAAAGACGGATAAATTTTATCTGCATGATCAACTAACGAAAAGAGACACGTAGTAGTTGATTGTGGGATAATATAAGACAGTTTAAAGTTGAGGAGATATCGTTGAGAAATGTTTCATATATTTTCAAAAAAATATACGAACAATCAATTATTTCTTATTCGAATATTTCATCCAATATTTCATTAACGAGAAGAATTCGTATAACGAATTAGTTATGATCATAAAGGAGAAATAATTAATCATGAAATAAAAGAAATAAATTTTGTTGAAAAGTCAATTCTCTCATTATTACACACCAGTCACTTACAAGTTGTTCGTTGAATGGACATCATCTAAGAGAGAGGAGGGGGGAACATTTCTACATTTAATTCCCAATTTTTCAAAGTTTTATTGACATAATGCAGAAGAAGAAGATGAAGAAGAAATTAAGCAATGAAAAATTTATTATGAATTCAACAGAAAATAATGAAAAGTTTACGAAAAAGAAAAAAAGGTGTAATCGAAATTGAAGAGGAGTGAAAAAGAAATATATAGATATTGGAAATTAACGATCTTAAAAATGGAAAGCTAAACTTTTGAATTTCCTCTAAAATATTTCTAAAGTTTTTCGAATTATTTAATGGTATCGATTGTGTAATGATGAGAAGAAAGAGATCGTGTATCATTTGAAGCTTTATCCATTTCCATTCTAATTTGGATGTACATTCTGTAATGTAATTTGTTTTCTATCTTCGTACAAGTTGAAAGATTTGAAAATGATAATTCCAGTGAAATTCAGTCGATATGATAGTGAAGAGAAAGCGATATGTTTCGAGATGAATGTGGAGGTTGTGGAGAGAATACCATTAACTGATTTCAAGAAATTATTAATGAGACATTTGAAGGAATCATATGATCCATCCATGGAATTATGTTTCTTGCAGAAATTGAATAATATCGAGTGTATGGGACCGTTGTCGAAAGTGGAAGGAAATGACGAATGTTTTGTTCCCGTTCATAACTCTCAAATTACTTGTGTGGGAATTTCAAATAAATTGAATAATTCCAATGATCAAACAACAAATTATTCGATTGATCGTCAACAATTGTCACCGATACGTGAGAAGAATGATTTGTTGGAGACAGATACATCAGCAATAATTCCTGAACCGAAATGTTACGAACAATTCCGACGCGGTCTATCCATTTATAATCGATTAACCATCACCTCTCAACATTCGGGTAAGAGTGGTTATGAAGTGACGAAATCGAAATTACGTCAAAATAATGAAATCGATTTACGAGCTATTAATTCTCCAATTCCATTCTCTTCCACTGACGATTCATTCAATAATCATTTTCAAATGAATAAAAATCGAAAAAAACCATCGATAAATTATCAAATGAAAGATAATAAATTACCCATTTCGTCCATTGGACAATTGAGTAATTTGAATTCATTAAATCGGAAACCATCACAAATTGATAATCGATGTCATGTTGAAATGAATAATGATGAATATCGACATTTCAATTCATCAAATAATTCGAATGAACATCAAAAACGTTTCTCTCAATATTCGGAGAAACGTTTCCAAATGCCTACACCAATCCAACAACAGATGTTTATGGAAGATGATACATCATCCATTTGTACTCTCGCATTTAATAAAGATGATATGAAAGCGAATTTATTGAAGAATCAAGTGAGATATGAACAGAACAATAAATTACCATATCAAAATAAACCGTCGTCGAAAGAGAAGAAATATGAACGAAGGAAAAATCGAGAATTAAGACGTTGTCCACAAACAACCGGAAATGAAACTTCGGCGAGTGAATTTGAAACGACAACATTCTTCGAATCAGAAAAAGAAAGTGATGGTGATGATGATGATAGTAATAATAACAGCAGGAATTTCCATCATCAATATGATGACGATGATGATTGTTGTACAACAGCAACATCCAATAATCATTATGATGATTCAAGATTCGATGATTCGAGTGAAATAGCTTCATTCGTTCGTAATTATAACAACAATAATAAGGACAATGGAAGACGTCGACGATATGTGAAGAAGAGAAATAATGGAAATGAAAATGATATTTTTAATTCTACTTCATCCACACAGAGTTCGGTGGGCACGTCGTTGTCATTAGATGTGATAACTGTTGTGTTGGATATTGAGCAGAATGGATTTCTCGGAATTTCTTTAGTCGGTCAAACACATAAAGCAAATTCGGGTTGTATTTATGTGGCGTCAGTGATGGATGACGGAGCTGTAGCGAAGAGTGGAAAAATTGCTCAAGGTGATATGATTCTTCAAGTGAATAATACATCGTTCGAACATTTGTCTTCAAGAGAAGCTGTTGAAGCATTGAAAGAAGCAGTGAGTCAAAAAGGGAAAATAAAATTGGTTGTTGCTAAATGTAGTGCCACGTGGGACAACACTTCACTGTTCTCCACTTCAAAAGATAATTTTTTGACGAATAAAAAATCAACTAATGACGGAAAGAAAAGATTGACACAAAAAGATCTTAAACAAGTTCTCGATCGAAATGTTCATCCTATCGATCCGAACGAATGGTTAAAGAATAGTGAAAACTTCTTTTCTGGTGATGATAAACAACAGCAACAACAACAACAACATCATCGTAATAATCATCAACAACAACGTTCTGATCAACGATCATTCACTTCTTGTTCTTCCTTTTCCCCATTCACTTCGAGAACATTAATTTCTTCGAAATCATCATCAGAAACATCATCATTATCTTCTGTCGCTTCATCATCATCTTTATCGTCCGCTTTCTCACCATATCTTAATCGACGGAATAATTTAAGTAGACAATCATCATCCACTTCTGAATTGTTATTAGTACCAGGAATTGGTGTCCCTCAAAGTCAAATACCTCAACAATATCAGCAACCAATCAAACGTCAAGATTATGAGCCAAACGGAAACCATCAATATGGTGGAATAAACGATCAATTTTATCATAATTTCAACAACCCACAACAATATCATCATATGGCGCAAAATCAGCAAATGATTTATGATGGAAAACAATCCATTCCAGCATTATCATCAAATATAAATAAAGATATGAAAAATAATGATCCGAATATGATGATGTTAATGATGATGATGTTGAATCTCAGTATCTACACGGATATGGAAAATGTGGCGAATATTCTTATGAGAGAGAATAACGGATTAGACGTTAAAGATCGACAATGGCTCAAAGTGAAAATAGCAGATGCATTTCTCGGTGCTGATTTAGTATCATGGCTTTATCAGAACGTTAACGGTTTTGCTGATAGAAGAGATGCGAAACGATACGCTTCAAAATTATTAAAATTCGGTTATATTAGACATGCGATAAAGAAAGAGCGATTCTCCGAACAATGTTATTATATCTTTAACGAGAAACGATTAGAAACGGTGAGAGAAATTGAAAGAAACGAACAGAAAAATTCCATTAATATTCCCGTTCAAACAAATCGAATGAATCAATATCAAACAACATCTTCATCATCTTCAATGAATGATCGATTTATTCAAAAAGATAAACAAATTCTCTCACAACAAATGCAACGTTTATCCTGTATTAACGAAAAAGAGACGTCATCAATTACAACTAATATGGCCCCACTTTCAACTGTCACTCAATCGACTGCAGCCACTTTAGCATTATCGGAGAATGGAGGAAGTGTAAAACCATCAGATAATTATCATTCACTTGATCGTTTTCATCAACAAAATCACAACAACAACAACGGTGAAGATATGAATCAAACAATAACAGAAATGTCAGTAGCGATATCAGGAAGACGAAATAATAAGAAGAGAATTTCGAATAATTTCGATCAGAAATTTTCTGAGAAAGAAAGATTTTTATTAACTAATCAAAAATTGCAACATCAAATCCAACAACAGCAACAACAACAGCAGCAACAAAGTAAAAGGTCATATTATATGAATAAATTGGAAAAACAGAAATGGGATGATCATATGAATTCTCAATCGAACGATTCCTTCCGAATGGCCATGTCCAATTTAATTTAAACATTCATTTCGGACGAATTCTTTCTTTCTTCTCTTACTTTCCTTTCTCCATTCACCTCTTTTCATAATATTATTTTTTTTCATTTTCTCGCCGATATAACGACGAAGCTCAATTTGTATGAAATTTATTCTAATAAACTTATTTCTTTCCATGAATTTTGGAGGAATTTCGAAAATATTCGATTTTTAAATTGGTTAAAAAGAAAATTTAAAAGTTTCGATTAAATAAATATTATGAGCAAAATCAATAATTATCGATTATTGAATATTTCCATCAAATTTAAAATTTATATGATTTGAAATGAAGAAGCCAATAAGGTATTTTGACGAATGAAGGAATCATCGATTGTACACTCTTCAACCACGGAATTGGTGCGGTATTTAATGCTCTGAAATTATTCACTTTCTTCCCATCTAAATCGACTAGATTATATTCATCTCCCAAATCTGCTGTCAATAAAATTCTTCCAGATTTCGTATTTAAATTTTTATCTAAAAATAATAATTTACTTAATAATAGTTATTTCTATAAATGAACCTTGATATAAAGCAGCAATACATTTCCCAGAAAAATGAGTACTCTCACCAACACCAAACATTTCTTTCATTGCTTCATTCTTTTCCATATGTTCCTGAACCGTTTCCGTTTTGACGGGACCAGGCCATAATGAAATACAATTGACATTCTTCGATTTTAATTCATGACCAAGATCGGCCGACATTCGATCTAGTGCTGTCTTCCCAACACCATAGGCGGCATTAAACAAATAAGACAATCCTCCAAAACTTGAAATATTGACAATGAGACCATGTTCTCTTTCTACCATCATTTTGGCGGCATATGTCGAACAAATATAATGATTACGCAGACCGACATTATTCACCAAATCCCAAGTCTCTCCTGGTTCTCCTTCGAACTCATAAAATTTTTTCCCACCATTTTTCATCAAAAAATCTACAGCTTTGTATGCGTTGTTGACGAGTATGTCTAATCGTCCATTCTGTTCATTTTTGATCTTTTCGAAAAGTGCTTTAATCTCTTTATCATTCTCATGATCACATTGGATTGGAATGGCTTTGCCACCATCATCTTCGATCTCTTTCGCTGCTTTCAATAACGCTTCCGATCTACCAGTGATATAAACTGTCGCTCCTGCTTTCGCCAATTCCAAAGCAATACCTTTACCAATTCCCCTGGACGCACCAGTAACCAATGCAATAGTTCCCAACATTTTCATTCGGATAATCTCTTAAAGATTGAAGGAATAAACAAAAAATATTATGAATCTTTTTTTTTGGACGACAGATAAATTTTGGACGATGTTAAATTAAAAATTAATTAATAATCTGCAATTTTTATGGTTTTTTAGGAAAATAATAAATTATCGGTTTTAACGTTTAGCTTCTCACACATTCAATCCGTATGACTCATTAACAATGAGTTGCCGGCCTTTTCTTCACCGTATATAAAATTTTTAAAAATAATCAACGAAATCGAGAATTGTTAATGATTTTAAATGGACATTTCCACACTCGGCTTACATAGTCTTATGTAGAGTTTTATGTTTAATTTTTAAATTTTCAATCCATGATTTTATTGTTAGTTTTTGTCGCAACTCTTGTATTAAATTACGACATATTTATGGACATAATGCTATAACAAAGAATGGAACTGGGGTAACGGAATGTAGTTCCGATCTTATAGAATTGAAGTTTATTTCATATTACTTATAATGGGACCATCTAGATGTCTGAGTCATAATGAGATTTATTTATTTCAGCTTCTATGTTGTCTATGTGTCTCATCTATGTTGATAAGTTCTAATGGTACATTACATATAATATCGTTATAATGCTTGCAGTAAGTCATTGGAAAAATTAAATGTATATTTTTTGACGTCAATGGATTGCATTTCCTTTTTATGAAAACATTAAAGGAAGGAAGGTATTATTAAAAGGACTTAAGGAACGATGATTTCTGATAAAAAACGACTCATCGAACGAATGAAATTCATCAAACTTCTTTTCTAATGAAAGTTAAACTGTTTAAACATTACTAATTTCTTCAATAAATAGTTGTTTGATCCGATTGGTTTATCATGAAATTGATGCAAATTTTAATAAAACTAATAATTATCATTTTAACCATCAAAAATTCAATTTTAGCTGTAACTTTCCTTCAAAGATCTTCAATCACTTTGAACCAAAATGAATTGTTGTGTCATTTAAAAAGATGTAAAAATG
>JALJEE010000804.1:0-44229 GCA_023231475.1 Seison nebaliae | reverse complement strand
GTTCGATATAGATGACGAAGAAACCGACAACGAGGAGGAAATTTATAGTACGACTGTGGAAACTCCAAAGGTCAGGAAAGAATTCGTCATGCTAGGGGAAGCTAGCATTATGTATGGAGAAACCAACATAAGTTGCAAAAGTTTGACAATGAAGATAAAAGTCAATGGAGTGCCAACAAAATTCTTGGTAGACACAGGCGCTACCGCCACTGTAATCAGCAAACTATGTGAAACTAGGCCGCAACGGACCTACGGCCAGCTGATGGATCATAATTATTAGGTCGGAACAATCAAAGACAAGACTATATAAGCAGCGCGGGGATTAAGAAAGATATGAAGCTAGAACAAATAAGATATAAACTCCTTTAACTCTCCTTTACGAGAAACCGTCTCCCTTTCATTATAATTATACATTCACATTTACCATAATAAATAACTTCCCTTTCAGCACGCTTACAAATCTCTCCTTCCTTTGGGTTTTCGATAGCCCTGATGCTCGATACATTTATTTATATTACACCATCTGCATCATGTATCTTTGGTATGATAGGAACAACAATTATTTAAACATCGTTTACATTCGCCCGTAGACGAATTTAATTTGTTTTTCGTTTTAATATGGTGTATGACAATTTCGCTATCTTTCTGTCTCAATTTTCGGATGAAGTCGTCCTCCTCTTCCATTTTTATTGCTACTTTCAGAACCGTTTGTAAATCAACATCTCTTTCTTGTTGCATTTGAAATATCTTACGACTGATTTTCTCGCTATTAACTCCTTTGACGAATTGATGTACGATTAACTCTTTTTTTATTCCGTTGGTTTGAGTGGATATCCGAGATTACATAGTTGTCTCAGGTTGGTAAAGAAATTTTGGACACTACTTAATGCCTCTCTTTCCAAGCTATGAAATTCAGTTATCGCTGGATGTTTCAATTTTTTGATCGAAAGAAAGTTGATAATATCGTCATATGTTGATGGTTTCCCATTTGTTATAAACCGTTGTGCGTCAATTTGATCCCTTTCATTGGAATTTAACGAAGAGTAAATGAAATTTGTCCACATCGTTTTAGGAATTCGATTAGCAACGAGAAATAATTCGACTCTACTTGAATATTCTTGGAAAGTTTCATTGAATATTTGATTGGGAGGATTTAAAAATGATTAAATTAATCAATGATTTGCGTATTATCTTCATCGTATTGAGGTATGTGAGCGATTTTCAATTTTGATGAATTGTCTTCCACATTCGACAATTTTCCGAGCAACGATTCACATGCTTCTGTCTCGTTTTCCACGATTTTATTCATTAATTGGATACAATTTCAGAAAAATGATTATTTTTCAAGAATATTTTTTTTGATTGTGTTTCATCTTCATTCATTTCAATATATTTCTTCAATCTCAAAATTTGAGCGGCAATATCGTTTTTATTTGATAATTTCTGCTCCACAATTAGATTGTAATTTTCATATTTTTTAGATATGTCTTCGATATCTTCGGTTGAAATGTTGCGATTGAGGGAATATATTGTGTGGTGAACATTATCAATTATGAGTATGGATGGTGTTGTTCCCATTACAATTACTCCTAATTTACTTTCCAATTTCAAAATGTCATCTTTATGCCAACTTGCTTGAATTCCCATATTCTCAACCATTTTTCTCATTGCAATATTCGCTGCTTGTATCTTCGTTCGATCTCCCGCAGACACCGATCTTTAATTTGAGCGATTTCTTCATGCATTTTGGATTCTGTTTTATCCATCTTTGAATTGAGTTCATCGATGTTTTAAAGGATTTTTGAAAGAATGTCGAAATTATCAGCGTGGTCGCCATGTGGAGGTTCGTTATTAGACATCCTATCCTTGTATACGATATATGAGAAGAACATAAAAGATATTTTATTTGGAGAATCTTTCTTATTTAATTAATAGGAAAACCATGAGAAGAAGATGTGGTTGTTGAAAGTAAGAGTGCCGTGCTAAGCTTCTTTTTCTCATAAGATGGTGAACAACCATTACACTACAATTAAATTTTCGAAAATTCGAAATTTAAGCTTCAAAATCTTCATTCATTTGTTGAACCGTCTTTAATTTTAATTAAATAAGGAAAACGTGATTCCTCATATCATTGATCATCAAATCGAGTCAGAAATAAAAGTATCATGGGAGTATTGGAGAGAATTGAAGAGATTGAGGCGGAAATGGCTCGTACTCAAAAGAACAAAGCGACCGCCAAACATTTAGGATTGTTGAAAGCTCAATTGGCGAAATTAAGAAGAGAATTGATCGAACCGAAAGGAGGTGGTGGTGGGAAAGGTGAAGGTTTTGATGTGGCAAAAACAGGCGACGCTAGAATCGGATTTGTTGGTTTCCCTTCAGTTGGCAAATCGACGTTATTGAGTAATATTGCCGGTGTTTATTCGGAAGTTGGCGCTTATGAATTTACGACGTTGACGACTGTTCCTGGCGTTATTCGGTACAAAGGCGCGAAAATACAATTGTTGGATTTGCCGGGAATTATTGAAGGAGCGAAAGACGGGAAAGGTCGAGGTAAACAAGTCATTACAGTGGCGAGAACATGTTCTCTACTTTTTATCGTATTGGACGTGTTGAAACCGTTACAACATAAAAGAATCATTGAGAAGGAAGTGGAGGGATTTGGTATTCGATTAAATAAACAACCACCAAATATCTCCTTCAAACAGAAGGCGAAAGGAGGACTCAATTTTCAAACACTTGTCCCACAAGAAGATTTGGATCATGACACAGTGAAAAGCGTTCTCTCCGAATACAAAATTCATAATGCTGATGTGATTGTGAGAGAAGAATGTACGATCGATGACTTGATCGATGTCATCGAAGGTAATCGAGTTTATATTCCATGTATTTATATTCTGAATAAAATCGATCAAATTTCAATTGAAGTTTCTCATTTTTCTCTTCATTCACTCCAAAAATAATAATTTTTGAAAGGAGTTAGATATCATTTACAAGATACCACATTGCGTCCCAATATCAGCACATCGCAAATGGAACTTTGATGATCTACTAGAACAAATGTGGAAATATCTTAATTTAATTCGAATGTTTCTTTCTTCGCCTTTTCATTATTATTCGATTATCCTCTTTTAGTTACACGAAGCCGAGAGGTCATGTTCCTGATTATAATGCACCAATCATCCTTAACGGGAAAACGCATACTGTTGAAGATTTTTGTAATACGCTACATCGAAGTCTTATGAAAGATTTTAAACAGTTCACATTCTCTTTTCCTTCTTCCTTTATAATTTGTTATTTGTTTGAAGAGCAATGGTTTGGGGAGGATCAGCTAAACATCAACCGCAGACTGTGGGGAAGGATCATGTTCTGTGCGACGAAGATGTTGTACAAATAATAAAAAAGTTTAATTCTTTCTGTTTGTTGAAGAAATTTATAAAAATTTGTTTTAGAATCTAAATAATTCTTTTCATTCTTTTCTTCCGAGAATATTTTCTTTTCTTTTCAAGACTTTAAATCCAGTCAATTGATAAATTCATCTGGATAATTATTTCAAAGAGTAAATGAAATTAGAAAAAATAATTTATTTTTTGTTTATTGTAAGGAAATATTAATTTAATTTAAAATGGAAATATATTTCTCTGAAATTTGAATTAAAGTAATTTTGAAGGAAATTATTTTCTTTTGTAATTTTTCCACAAAACCTCTTTAGGTGATTAGTGAAATAACTTTCCAAATAATTATCAGTTCTAAATATCGATTATCGATTATTGTTTTTCCTCATCGTCGTTGTTTAGTTGAACTTCGTATTTGAGAAGATCATAATATTTGTCAGGCATATGGCTTAATTTAGCTTGAAGGAAAACAGCGTTTTGGAGAGTTAAACGATTAATTGTCGTCGTCCATTCCTTACTCAACGTATCTTGTTGATGGTTGTTGAGTGAGGGATATGACGATGATGGTGATGATAATTCTGTGGCTTGATGCAACATTTGAACTTGATCACCTGAATATAATCTTGCCTCTACTACTTGAGGATTCATGAGGAAGCGAAAAGTTATCATATTCGATGTCTGATTATTCATCTCGCTAACGGTGGAAGATAAGGGCGAATATTGAGGTTCAATTACAGCACATCCTCGCCAAAGAACAGGATTGGCTATTAGAGGAAATGTGTGAGATTTGATCGATATATTCTCAGCAGCAATAAGATAAGTTGAAACAGTTTTGGTGGGAACATGAGGATTGGTTCCTTCACATGCTTTTAATTCGAAAGTATAAAAACCAGGATATGGTATATCGATGATAAATTGGAAGATATTATTTGTTCGATAATTGAGGAGACAATGATTTGTCACGAATTGTTTCTTGTACAGTAATTGTGGTTTCTGAGTCGATTGATGTTTACTTTGTCGATGATGGTGATGATGACGGTGGATTGTTGGTGGAGTGAGATAACAGAATTCATAATTAATTAAAACCGGATGTTTATGAGAGAATTCTACTGTCAATATCTTTCCCGATGAGAACATGATGACATGATCGGAGTGTGATAATGGTTGAATTCCAAGTTGAGATAAAATCTGATAATTTTCTTGAGAGACATCTTTTCCTTGTTCATTAATATCATTCAATTGCATTACAACATCTCTCATGACATAGAAAAAATTGGAATTATGAGAGAAATTTGGATTTTTCGAATTTAATGTTTTTCGATGATTGGATGAGAGATGTCTGGGTAAATGAGAATGAATTATAAATTTCGCTATAGGAACACCTTGTTCGGCTATAACATCCGTCGGATAATAATTAATATGATCCGAATTATTCACGCTAATTCTTCGATATGAATTTGCTTGTTGTTGTTGTTGTTGTTGTTGTTGTTGTTGTTGTTGTTCGAGATAACGATGATATACTTCGGATGAATAAATGACAAGAATGAAAACACCATCAGATGGTGGAACAATTAGAAGACGTTCTTCTCTTCGTACTCGACGATGAATGGTATGACTCAAAATCGAATCAAATATATTAGATTGATTGATTGGTGATTTGACTTGTTCGTTAGGAGGAAATTGTTGAGGATTATTCATTTTGGTTTGATCGGATTGAAGAGCTGCATTCAAAAATTCATCGTTAAATGTTAATGTCTGCCATCTCGGTGTATAAGTTGACGTATTTTCATTTGGATTCGATGTGGATTTATTCGTTTCCATTGGTGATGGTTCGGGTGTGATAGAATATAAGACGAAATGAAGATTCTTCTTAAATAGATCCGATTGATTCAATTCTTTCTCATTAATTCGAAAATGTAAATCCACAAATGGTGTGTCATTCACTTCGATGATACCATATTTGGCTGATGAATGATTAATGAAATTGACACCATGTAATTGCATGTAATTATTCGGTCCATATGTATATAATGTATGAATCGGTATCGATTTATCTGGTTTTAGACACAAATCAACAATATCGATATTCGATTTATTATTTGAAATTATCGGATTAATTGTTTGTTGTTGAGGATATTGATTATTGGTTGTTGAAAGAGAAGAAGAATTAATGGAACATTTTTGAAATTCGCTTGTAATCTTCTTCTCATTTTCATGATTATTTTGGTAGGCAAATGTCGATCGTAATGCCTGATTTGGTAATGATAACAAACCAGGAATTAATGGAGTATTACAATTAGCGTTGTTGTTGTTGTTGTTAGATGTGTCATAATAATTCATCATTAATGAACGTGATTGAATTAGTTCACTATTTTCACCATTATTATTCACTCCAGAATTACCACCAGATGTCGTTGTTGATGATTGCATAATATTCGGAGTACGAATCGTTATTTTCTTTTCCCATTTATTCGAATATTTCTCCATTGATCTTAATGCCGACATTGTCGCATTAACTATCGATTGATCCTTCTCCGTTGCACCACGTGTACTTCCACTATCTTGTAAATCGTTCATGTTCATATCGGAACCATCAACATTGGCGATGGTATTTAACGTCCTTTTCGATACTTTCTTCCATGACGATGATGATGATGTGACTTGTGAAACGAAATTATCCGAAAATTTAAATTTGTAGACAACAGTATAATATTTGTCGCGAGGTAATAATCGTGCGCTAATAGTTAAAGAGAATTCGTCCGAATTGTTCGGTAAACCAACAATGAATGATATTCGATTATCTGGTGCACTTAAAGTTGAGATGACCCATTCGAAAGTGTGATCGAAACCGTTACTCGATAATAATTGATGAGCGAAATCGATATTCTTCCCAATTGTATCAGGAAATGATAAGATTAAACTATATCTTTTACTTGTCACTTCTGTCAATTCGATAATTTCCAAATTGAGATATGAGGAATAAATCGATTCCATCGGTCTCTTTTGCCATTGTTTCAACGAAGGAAATGATGAATTATTCAGAGCGAATTTCGGATAATATTGCTTCAATAACTTCTTGAAATCCATGAGGAATAGATGATCATAAATGAATAATGCAAAATCGGCATTAGTCTTTTGGACTTTGAGAAGTGGAAGGAAACGGATAAATTTCCATTTATTGTGTAATAGCACACCACAAGCAAAGTCATGAAAATTATTATTCTCTGTTTGAAGAACGTCACGTTTGATCATTCCAGGAAGTATAATGGATGGAACATTAATCATTCCACATAATCTAACAAACATCGTTGTCATCGTTTCCAGATGGAGATGTAATCGTTGTCTCATTCGAGTAAATGATTCTGAGGATTTAGAAAGAATCGTTTCCGTTGCAACCATAAAATAAATTGATCGTAAACGTTCATCAGTTGAATAATATCGAGGAGCGATCTGTCTCAATAACGACGTTAAAGTATTGAGTGATGATTGTTTAATGACATTCACTGTCTGATAATCGATGGTTGCCAATTCTCGAATTCCACTTACTGTATCATTCATTCCATCATATCGTTCTGAATCCTTATTATTTCCATTACCGATTGACGACACGAGTGATTGTGCGAGAAGTGAACGATTCAAAATATTCTTCAATTGTTTGTCGACATCTTTATATTCTTGACGTATCAATTGACCACCGGGTAATCGGTCGAGAAATGACGAATCATTCATCATCGATTGCATATAATTTAAATCGTTAGGGAAATAAGATTTGGGTGATAGACCGAAATTAAACGAATCCATTAACTCTTTCGCCAACTGCATCATTTTACTAGATGATGGTGAATTCTCTTCTTCTCTCAATAAAGAGAACATTGTTGATTGGAAATATTTATCAGGTAGAAGATATTGTTGGAAAACATAAAGATTCTATTGTAGTAGAGAAAAAAAATCATCAAAACTTAATAGGAAAAAGAGGAGAACTTGCTCATGTTGTGGAATTTGTCTCATCAAATTCAAAATAAGACGATTCCATAATGAGACGACTAATAAATAGATTCGATGATGTTTCTCGGCTGTTGAGAGAGTAAATAAAAGTTTATCGGCTGCTGATGATTCTAAAGTCGATTTCAATTGATCAATTTCAATCGTGTTCGATTTGTTCAATCGAATAACATATTGATCATTCGAATAAATTCGTTCGAAAGTTGATTGATTATAAATTAATTGTTGGATTCGTTGTTGGAGATCCATTTCTAGAATTTGTTCAATCGTCTCAATCGCTTTCCAAATATAATCATTTAGATATTTCTGAGAAAAAAAGAATATTAAAGAAATGAACAAATAAATGAAATAAGAACAATCAATTGATTTTCATTCTGATTTCGTCTGGTGAGAACGTCGAACTCAGTTTGAGAAGGAACTGATCGACGTCTCGCATAGTAATTGTCGGAAAGACGTGGTAAAACAGATTTAGGGAAATGACCAGACGGTTGACGTTTTAATGTGTCGAATGATAATAGTTTGAATAGATTCGATGGTTCCGATTCGATCTGATCCAATGACGTTTGATTGACCATTGAATTCGAATAAATTCCATTATTCGTTTGATTATTCCCAAAAATTGATTGTTGTTGTTGTTGTTGTTGTTGTTGAAGATAAGATTGTTGATATTGTTGATATGGGTTGGTTGGATATTGGAAAGATTGGAATTGGGAGGATGGAAAAGTTGATGGAATTTGAGCGATCGGATACATCGTGTTAGTTGACGAGGTTTGTTTGGCTAACGGATAATTGTATGATGTGTCACCATCGACACGATAATTTTGATTATTCTGATTTTCATTGTTCGATTGCATGAAAGTGATAATTTCACCAAAAAGGAAATGATTTTTTTCAATTTCTTTTTTTCAAATTTCTTTTCTTTCTCAAATATCTAATCTCGTTCGATGACAATTATCTTGTTCGCATAAATAATTTTTGTCGATGATTCACAACGTTGAAAAGTTACTTGTAAAATAATCTTATCTTTTTCGTCA
Organism: Seison nebaliae; assembly: GCA_023231475.1. Lineage (NCBI taxonomy): Eukaryota > Metazoa > Rotifera > Pararotatoria > Seisonacea > Seisonidae > Seison > Seison nebaliae. Next base: position 35,798 of record JALJEE010000804.1, on the reverse strand, counting down.
TCTTATGTCATATATTATGTCATAAATTATTCATTATTTCATATGATGATGATAATCCATTTATAATTCATTCGAATTTCTTATAGGAAATAAATCAAATACTTCACTTATCTGAATGTTTAAACTGATCGATTAAACTACCTACAATAACTCTTCGATTAATTTTATGAAAATTCTTTTTTCATCTATTTCATCTATTTTTCCTTTTTTTTCAAATTGGTAGAATTATAAAAATGTTATTCTTCCTTACACCATCACCACCACCGACACCACAATATACGTCGCATGAAATTATTTTAATTGAAATTATTTTGGAAGTGAAACTTACGTTGATAATGACCCTCAAAAAATCATTCTCTTTTTCCTAGGAAATTATTTCGTTACGGTCGATCTCCTTTCGTATTAACGACCTGATCTATTCATCCATTTATTAAAAATTATTCATTTCTTATCTCTCTTGTTTATCGTGTCGAATGAAATATATGAGATGGAAATTAATTTTATTTGGATATAATCGATCTCTAAAAATGGTATTTATCCAAATTCTTATGAATCTCATCATATAATTTTTGACCGGGACATTCGGTGATTTGTCCACTATCTCGATGACCTCGTACATCATAATCATCAGTAATATAACCATTCTGTTTGGAACATTTAATAAAATCTTTTAACCGTTGAATAGCCTTTTGATTAGGTAAACGATTAGTGAATGTTCCCACCATACAAATACCGATCGAATTCGAATTATATGCAGGTGAATGAGCACCCCAAATACCATAACCACGTCCTTCATATACCTTACCATCTTCCCCAATAATGAAATTATATCCTATATCATTCCAATGCCTTGTATCCATATGATAATTTTGAAAACTTCGAATCGACTTTTGACAGGCAGCCGTTGCTGTACAAGCGCCAGTGGCACTATGATGTATTACGACGTAGTGCGGCGTATGTCCAATCTTACTAACTTTGCTTGGTGATCGAGCACCCCAACCATTTCTATCCACATCAAAACATTTCGATTTGCTTTCCGCTAGACATTGAGTCACTGCCACGAAAACTATTTAAATTTTCGTTGAAAATTTTATGGGAATTTCGGAAGAAAAAGTTAACTAACAAAAAACGAGAGAAACGTTCACCAAAAGTTTCATAATTCTCTAAATTATATTAACTGTTTCTTCAAATTTCCATTTCTTCCCCAATGCTATTTATGAAGTATCATCATATGGAAATTCTCTCATGAAATTTGTTGATCGAATTAAGAAAGACTATGAAAATCTAGTTATCATCTTCTAAAAGCATTCAAGTAACGTCTCAATCTAATTCATTAGTTACCCAAAATCACTAGATTTACTTATACTATATATAAGAAACTACCAAAAAATTAGAAGATAATTTCAAACATCTAACAAAATTTATCAGTCTAACATTTAAATCTTCAATCTAACATTGTAAGACAAAAATTTCAAATATTCAAATTTATTCTTGTAATAAAAGTTTTCCATTGATTGAAGAAAGAAAAAGAAATTATGATTAATGGCTGCTATATTTGTCCCAGGTGCGAAGTTCATTGTATAAAGTGTAACCGGGACATTCAGTTATTTGACCATTATCACGATGTCCTTGAAGTTTATAAGTTGGTAGAAGATGAACTTTTTTCACTGAGCACTCAAGGAAATCCTTCAATCGTTTCAACGTCTCCTTGTTTGGCAAACGATCAGTATAATCGCCAACGATGGCAATACCTAATGATTTTGAATCGAAGGATGTGGCATGAGCTCCCCAAATTCCATAACCGCGTCCTTCGTAAACTTTAGCATCTTCTCCAATAACGAAATTATAGCCGATATCATTCCAACCATGAATGTTCATATGATAGTATTGCATATGCTTCATCATCGCCTTACATTCTTTCTCATTCTCACAGAAATTAGTTGCCGTATGATGAACGATGATATGATCGGGAGGATTCAATAGTAGAGGTTTAGTTGCTCTTGGCTTGTCCGCATCCCATTGTGTTCGATTATAATCATAACACTTCTTCGTAGTCGGTAATATGGAGATACATTGATAAGGGATAATTTGTAGAAATAAACAAATTATTAAACTTTTTATAAAATTATTCATAGTTCCATGAAATATTAAGATAGACTTCATTTAAAAATTATACTTCTTAAATATTTCAACCAATTCGTTCTCACTAATTCATTCCTATTAACAGTTGCTACATTTCTCAATTAATTCTCTTATCATCCAGCCTTAGGTCTTTATCACTAAATTTCAATTTTTACCTTCTACACTGAATATCTCGTTTTTAGAAGAAGTTATTTCATTTTTTCACCAAACTCTTCATCAATTTCCTTTTGCCGATTTCAAGACTGATTTATAATTCTTATTTATTATAATTTTTTCTAATTTATGAATATATATTCAAATGAATATTCAAATCCAAATGAACTAAATAAACTAATAATATATATGCGTTACTATCCCTTGCGTTACTAATAAGATTGTGCACGGTACCAGAATTCGATTCTACGTGCTCAATCGAGAAGACAGAACTTGTGTCAATTGAGTTAAAATTCAACCATATTCAAGAGGAAAATGTGCAGCTCAAAAAAGAAATGAAAATTCTTGGTGAAAGCGTGGTGACAATATCGGAGGGAATTCGTAATATCAATAAGAAGATTACAGAGAACATTACGGTCCATGATGGTTTAATGGAAATTGTGAAATCGATTACGAATAAAGAGGGTCACAAAAAAGTCGAACATTCTAGTCGTCCAAAATAGTTTGTCTAACAACGTCTTGTAAGACAAAGTACAACTCGAATGATAGGAAGTCCTGTGTCAGTACGTTCATAGGCACTAATTCCACCATAGCTCCTATCGATAAGTCTTCTGTCGGTAATATGAATAAAAATGAAAAGAATATGACGTATTCGTTAATAATCATCAGGAGAATGATAACATTAGAAAAATTCCTTATTTTCATTTAATCCGTCATCTCAAATATGATATGATCAGAGCTAATCGTAATTATAGGAATGATCCGGTGTAAACATCTTTTCAGATTAGAAAGGTAGCAAGGAAGTAGTTTAGGAATGCTGTAAGAGATCTTTTAAGGAAAGCTGAGCAGCAAAAGTATCAAGATATTATCTCTAACAAGGGAACCTCGACTACCCCGAACTCGAAATCGGACCTGAAACTTCGCATAGTAATAGAACATTATTCATCACCGACGAAAATGATTTTTGCTAAGGTGCATAGTCAAAATATAATGCGCACATTAATTTTTAAAAAAAGTGTACAGTACAAAAAATACAAATAGATATTGTATATTAAATCTATACTTCATAATATATACTTAAAATATTTTTTTTATTAATTTATGTGTGCATTATACTTTGACTATGCACCTTAGCAAAAATCATTGTCTTCGGTGAGAAATAATGTTTTATCACTATGCGATGTTTCAGGTCCGATTTCGAGTCCGATCTAAGAAAGGAACCTAAAATTTTCGGCAAATCCGTTTATGGATCTCGGAAGGGGGTTATGGTGTGGGCCGCAGTGTGGTTCGATGGTCGTTCCGATATCATTTTTCTTGAAGGGTCGGTTGACGCCCAAAATATATCGATTGCTTAGCAAACAATGTTACACCCATTCTTATAGAACAAAAAGATTAGATTTTCCAACAAGATAATGCGCGTCCACATGTTGCAAAAATCACCAAACAATATATGGAACGGTTGAATTATAAAGTGATAAAGTGGCCGATCGTGAGTCCTAACGTGAGTATCTTAACATCATAGAGGAGATCTGGGGTTGGTTGAGTCGCCAAGTTTACGGCGAAAACATCCAATTTTGGACCGTTGAGGATTTAGAGGCCGCTATTCGAAGAAATTGGTTAAAATTACCGAATGAATTAAGACAAAAACTGATTCTATCTTTTCCTACTCGTATGACTTATGTTTTAACGCATAAGGGAAATTATTATAGTCATAAAAAATCAAGTAATTTATGTTGTTTTTAAAATTGCCGAACAAAAATTTGGGTCTTTCAAGTTTTTCCATGTATTATGATTGTCTTTAAAATTTCTGAACGCAGTATATAATTTTTATAAGAAACATAGACTATAAGAGATTTGAATGGAAATAAAAAAATGAGAGATTGTTGAATGAGATATGAGAATTATAAATATCAATAATTTATTCTTATTAAAATGATGATGAAATAGAAAAGGATGAAGAAAGGAATCATAAGAAAATTGTTAGAATTTGTCGAGTAATAAATTTTCTAGTTTGTCGCAAAAATAATGGGATATTTAATGTTTTTATGTTGAAAAGAAAAAGGTTCATATATAACAGGAACAAGAAAATAAAACGAAGGAGAAGAAGAAAAAGAATAATAATAATAATAATAGTCATGTTTAACTTTTCATGTCTTTATGGCGAATGATTGTAATTTCATTTTGTGGTTCTTCATTGTTTTGGTACTTTCTCAATATTTTAAATTTCCATTAAAAATTTCATTTGAATTATTCAAATTGATTGATGAAGGAAATTGGAGGATGTTGGGAGGGTCATTCACAGCTGGTTCATTCTTATTGGTGCTATTCGCATAATTGAAATTATTCAAATTGTTGTTCAGATTGATTGCTCGAGCTGCATCGGTAAATGCTAACGATGTCGCCGGATTCGTATTAGCTGCCACATTATTAAAAAAATCTGTAACTGAGAGAGATGAGAATGAAGGAAGTGAGAGAAATGTGGAACCTCCAAAATAACCGATGCCAGGTGGATATTCGGTGGCATCGCTACCGTCATATGGACGATTGGCAGCTAATGCTATTCTTGTATTTCGGAAATAATGTCGACGAACACCTAACGATGTCATTTGTTTCATACGACGTTCTTTTGATCGACGATTTTGGAACCAGACCTAAATGATTTGATGACGATCAATATAAATTTTACAAAATTTTATTTAAAAATTTAACTTGAATTACTCGCATGTTTAAGCCTGTCTCTTTTGCCAATTGTTCACGAATATGTCTCGTTGGTTTGGGAGTAGCAGCAAAAGCCGCTTTCAATGTCTCTAATTGTTTCGCTTTGATAGTTGTTCGTGGACCGCGTTTCTTTCCTTGTTGGGAATTGAGTGCGCTATTTCCATTCATATCTGTTCCATTCTCATCTAACATCGTACTCGAAGAATTACTTGACATTGTTGTACGACGACTACGACCAATCTCAACCTCGTTACATTCAATTGATTCGACGTCTAATTTGTTCTCTGATGCGACTACATCAAATGTGGAATCAAACTGAAACTTCTGCTGCTCATTACTATTAACACTGTTACTATTGACTAAATTCGATTGATTATCATCATTTGTTGTTGTGGTTTGTTTATTCTTTTCATCGTTCAATGACGTAGACGAAGGAGTGGGTTGTCTCAAAATATTTGTAGGAGTAGGCGTCAAATTTCCTTTTTTCATCAAATCGTATGATTGTTGTTGGTGGTCGGTGTTGGTGAAATCGTGAAATAAATCGGGTGAATTTGAAGAGAATTTAAAAAGATTTTCATTATTATTATTTTCATTATTATTATTATTATTATTATTATTATTATTATTTCCATTGAAATTATATTGAACAGAATTATCAGTTCCCTCATTGATCAGTTTGGCGAGACGTGATCGCTTCGTCAAATCTTCGTTCTCATTCGATTGATCAGTTGGCGATCGTTTCAATCTCTTTCTCTTTAGAGATTTTTCTTCGCAGAAATTAGTTGATAGTAACGACGTGATAACATTAGTTGGAGGTGTCGCTGAGGGAGTTGGAGTAGTGGGTGTTACTTCTAGTTTTGAATTAATTTCATTTTCCATTTCATCTCTCACTAATACCTCACCATCTTTTTCCATTTTTCCATTAAACTTCTCACCTAAATTTTCTATTTTTTTTTAAAAGAATCAATTCTAAAAAATTAAACTAACCCATCGCATAGTCATATCGACACATTATGATAGATGGAGTGACGAAATAGAATTGTTCACCGGTTGATGGTTGTTTCTGACATCTCTGACATACGAAACATTTGACATGATAATAATTATTTCCAGTCTTTCTTATCCAGTCGTCGGGCATTATTCCTTCGTTACACACTTTGCATTTAACACCAAATCGTCTGAAAAATGATTTGATTAAGAAATTTGATAATGATTAAAAATGAATGGAGAACTTGTAATAATGTTGTCGACAATAAAACTTACCGGAATATTTATAACATTTTTGTTCGAGAATTGTATGACAATCATTACAAGTAATACAGTGGGAATGAAGAATTCGGTTACCAGCATAAAATAAATATTGATCATTAATTGGCAAATGACATTCCGAACATAGAACATTCTCATCGTAACGATTGATGAGTTCGTTCTCGAGATGATTATTATTTTCGAAACAATTCTTATTATCAGAAAATGTTCCTGTTGGTAATGTTGACGATGTTGAAGATGACGAGGTTAATGTTGATGTTGTTATTGATGAGATGAGATTATGTAAATTTGAATTATTTTCATTATTTATTATATTATTATTATTATTATTATTTACAGAAACATTTTGTTCGTTTAACAAATTTGGATGATGTTGATGTGAATGATGATGATTGGAAATATTATTATTGATGTTGATATTGTTCAGAAATGTTGACATCGATTTATTTGTCAATGATGGCACAGTTGTTGTTGTTGTTAATGTGGATTGATATAAAGTATTGTTCATTAAAGATTGATTATTATCTAACAGATTTGTTGTTGTTGTGGTGGTAGTCGTTGTCGTCATTAGATTATTATTATTATTATTATTCGTATCGATTATATCAAAATTAGTCATCCATTGTGATGATATATTCATTTCGGGTGATGTTCCACTACTCAATGAAAATTCGACATCACCAAAACCCGAATCCGTCGTCGGATGATCATTGAATGAATGATTTTTCTCATAAGTCGATTTCATATCACAAAACTTTTTATTATTGGACTCGAAAATTAGAGTATTCGATTTCGATATTTCATCTTCATTACAATTGCCAATCTTATTTCCATTATTCCCTCCGCTATTTCCATTATTCAATGTAGCGAACGATGTATTCGATACATGGTTCGGTGGTGGAATGCTCACCATCGATGTCATTCTATCTAATAGGACAATTGAAAAGAAAAGTTGAAGAAATGAAAATGTTTTGGACACGATGTAAAATGTGATTGTTCCGTACTACGGATCAAGTTTACGGATAGGAAATTACCATTGACGAGATTATAATATTTATAGAAATGTGCAACGATTCGGAAACGATATTCAACTCGTTTAATTCGTGAATGAACTGGAGAAAAACCATTTCTCCAAAGAGAAAAAATAATTTTGAAGAAGAAAAATAAAATGATTTTTCTTCAAATTAATTTAAAGAGAAAGTTAAGAAAATTCAATAATGGTTTTGGTAGGAGGTCAAAAAAATGATTGAAGAAGTGGAAATGAATGTATGGAAAGTAGGCAAGTAAGATTCGGTGTTGTATGACGTCCGTGACAAAGGCAAGTATCACGATCGACAACAAAAGTTGATGGAGAAGAATAGAACAAATAAAAAGATTTATCATCACTTGAACGATGACACGTTACAGGATATGAGATTTTCACTTGTTCAAATATAAACTGCTTGCATAAATGTGTGGAAAGAATATGTTCTCGTTCTCCTGATAATGATGGAGAAGATGAAGACAAACTGGTTCCTGTGTGCAGATTGATAAACGATTCATTTGAACTGACGACAATTCATTCGATCATGCAGATGTTCATGGAAAGATTTGGAGAGAACAACCAGTTTTTCTACTGACAATGAGATATATTCCTTCATTTGCAATCATCGCTGAACGAGGATGACGAGGAGAATGGAAGAAGAAAAAAGTGAAAGAAGATTACATTTGCATAAATTATCTTTATTTTATGCCAATCTGAATGAATCGTTTGCTAACAGCGATTTGGCAGCATCGAAAGTTCTCATCCGATCGAGAAAACTGCTCCCTTCCTTTAAGCACGACGAGCTTTATGCACGACTTGAGAATTGGGATTGGTTTCTTCTACTAGAATTGAATAAATCTTAATCTATTCTACTTTCTTTTCCTTAGCGATTTGATAGTAAGAAAACGAAAGAAAAATGGGAAATCCATTTATATTTATGTAGTTGGATGCGTTCCTCCTCTCTTGTCATCAAACAATTCCATCCTTCCTATTTCATTCGAAACATTCTCCCTCAAACATATACACTATAACTGGCACTTCATGATGAATACGATGCAAGACGCATTGAAGCGAATATGAAGTGAATGAACAGAACGAATCGATCTGGCTTCATCTTCTTATTATGGGGGAGATCTCATTAAGTTTTCGAAGATGTTTCTCACTCCACAATCCTATTATGGCTTACAACTAATAAATCAACCAGTCAGTCAATCAGTCACTCATTCTTCGAACAAAACAAAAAAAAAAAGAAAAGTTCATTGAGAATCGAAAGGGCTGATACTAATTTGTTATGCTTATTCAGTCTGTTACTGTATGTGAAGGACTTCATATTTTTATCAGTTTCTTCAGCAATTTTCACTATTCTAACCGTTTTCTTTACTTCTTTTCTTCATGTATTCTTTCATAATACAACATAAATAACTCTCAAACATTTTCCGCCCATTGTTTTTGTGAGGAACGTTGTGCGTTGGAGTTCTCTATGAAGACAAATGAAAAAGGAGAACTACCACAATCTTTTTTAGTGAAAAAACAAAGAAAGAAGGTCAACATATCTTCTTCTTTTTTGTTCAATTTTATCAGTCGATAATAGTCGATTTTCATAAAATCTATCTAAATTTTCCGAATGGAAACATTTATCCAAATGTAGTATTTGATTGGTAATATTTATCCAGCCAATAACCGACAAATACATTTCTTTCTTTCTAATTATTTTTCTTACAGTCATCAAATAATTTATAAATAGTTTTCATAATAGAAAAAATTGTTGTAGAAAAAGAAAACATATGAAGAAACAATTCATTTTTCCTGGCTGGCAATTGAAAGAGATATTAAGACGGTCACTAAAATTCTGACTCAATAAATTTTGAGGTGAGAAATGGAACAAAACATTAAAATAATCGTTTCATCAGTTATTAGAGAAACTAATCAAAAATAGTGATATGTAATAAAATTTAAAATTATATACTTTATTTAAATTATTTCACATCTACTTTCTCCCCCTCCTCATTTTACATCTTATTCGTATTTTGTATCTAATCATATCTATACATGTTACATAATATTACGCATAGAAGTACATCTTTGTTCACTTTTCTGTTCACCAGTTACAAGGATGTCAATCGCCATGTCGATTATACAGTAACACTTACGCTCTTGATTCATATACGTGTGTTCAGTTGAAAAGAATGAACATGTATACGAATGAATATACATGAAATGTACATCATCATCATCATCATCATAGGACTATTTTGAAACCATTGCCCCTCACCCAATCCTCTCCATCATCATCATCATCATCATTATCATCTTCATTTTCAACTAACATCCAATTCGACAGAAATGAAGAAGGAGAAGGGTCGTTTCAAGTTTTTCATGGGTCAAAACCCGTTGGAACAGAGAACCATTTTTCTAATCTACGATAAATAAACGATAAATTCCACACTTCCATTACCTCTCTGTTACTCATTCTTCATATTTCTAATTGTTCGCCGCCCTCCCCTCTTGCTTATCGATAAACAAAAATCGATTTCTTTTAATAAATAAATTATTCCACTCAATTACATTCATCTATCGACGACCAATCGAAAGTTAGTTGATGAGATAAATTAATTAAATGAAAACTGGAAAGAAAGAATAGGATTCCGTATAGGATTAATGTCGCTCACAAATTATACTCAATTATTTTCTTTATCAATTTATCCATCAATGCAATTCACGGTGTCTCATCAACTACTATTTATACGTATGTCGTCATTGTATTCTCCATCATTCATTCCGAATGGTCATATAACTAACACAATAGAGACGATTTCCCTACCCACCAAATTTCATCATCTCAAAATCCATTACAAATCTCCGGAGAAATAAGAATGAGGAGAAAGACAGAGGTAAATTGTTGTTGGAGGTGAATTGGAAAAGAAAAGATGAGAATTAGTATTATCAGAATAATGCTGATCTCAATTCTTTTATTATATCTCCTAGCTTATCTGAAGATTTATCCTAACACAAATCCCCCACCACCATCACCACCACCAACACTCTACTCTTGTTCTCCTTCTTTCTGAAAAGTCTGAAGAGCTTTTCTTTCATTCAAATGAGACTATTCTAGAAAAGATTCTCCTGTTTTCCTCAACATAACAAAACAAAGAACAAATAATCTAAAATTTTTCCATTGACAATTCTACCTTAAACTTCTATTAATTTATTACATTATCAACTGTATTTATTAAGCAAAATCCACTTTCTCTCCTTTTTTCTTATCCTTCCCGGCACAACGGTAGAAAATGAAATTTTTGATGTTTCCTCTCACCGCCATTTAATGTTTTTCCCAAATCCGTTTGTTATTCTACCTAGTCAGTTATAGAATAATTTCTCCGTTGGAGACATAAGGAAAGAACTTTTCAATTATTTTCATTTCACCACTTTCTTCTGATTTAATTTGCATTGTCGGTCTCGAGTGAGTGAGTGACTAATCGTAAATGAAAGAAGATTTTATTCAATAATTCCTTCAGAAAAGATGGACTTCCTCTTCGCCTAAGGACTCTATTGCACATTCTCCACGCTCATTTAATTGTATGAAACGATCATTGAAAGTTAACAACTAATTCTTTTTCCGGTGATTGTTCTTCTTAACGTCCTCGCCCTATCAAATTCACACATTCATACACGTTATTGGAAGAGAATGAAAGAATTTTGAGAAAAAGAGTAAAACTAATAAATAATTTTACAAGGAAAGAATATTTTGAAGAATAAGGAGTTGGTGTCGGATAATTAAATATCACGTATCATAGACAAACACAAACAGATAGTGAATATGCAGAGATTAGTGGCTTACGTCATCACGACGTGAGAAATACAAATAGTCGGCAGATGTTCATTCACTATTATCTCAATGAGTCGATGATAATGAGCATGTTCCTCTTGATCTAGATGGCGGCAGTTGCTCATTCTCATCGCACATTTCCACTCCCAACTCAAAAATTCGAAAGCGAATTCATGTAATGGATATTTTCGTTCCAACAACAATTTCGTTATATATAATAATGTATGATGCGGTTCTTCCGATTCATATCAATTTCTCAAACAATAACTTCGTTGGAAACTCATTCGAACCAATTTTCCACGAAGCGAAATGTCATTCTTTCGTTCTTCGTTAACGACATTTATTTTTTACATAATTTACACAAAAAAATCTATTGCCATATAATGACAATCGATTGACAAGTGTTGAGCGATTGACTTGTGCAAATAAATGATTGATATTCATCTCATTCGAAAGAATCGAATAGAAATCGGCGAAAAGAAATCATAATGAAAGGAGTCATTAATTCTATTATTCCTGTAATGATTTAGTTCCATTCGTCCATATCCGAATGACTCTTAATCGTTCCTATTCAATTCTCTGATCAATACTAATTTTATTACGCAGTTTAATATAAATGTGAAGTCATGAAATGAAATTTTAAACGGTTACTATTGTTACGTCGATTGAACAAGAATAAACAAATGAGAATGAAAGATAAATAATTCCGGCTTAAAAAATGGTCTTGATTGAGCGAAGATTACACAATATCAACAATCGATGACGTCATTGTTGAATTGCAATTAAATTTTTTAAATTTCCTAACGAATATTTTTTTTCCTTCTCCAGACACACAAAGAATTGCTGGGAAACTTTCCAATTTAAATTCTGTTTAAAGAAACTTTAATTTCAATTTGTTCGAAATACATCGTTTAATTGAAAACAAACATATAGGAACCGTTTCAGTTCTCAAAAAGAAAAAAGACGAAAAATTAATAATAATAATATCAAGAGAGATTTATGAAGACTTTGTTTTTGTTTTTCTTTGAAGTAGAACTAGAAGATGATAGAAGTTTGATGCTATAATAAAAAGTTCGCTACTTCTACATTGATGGATTTACACGCTTTCCAATAATCAACATCATAACAATAATAAGCGATTATTTGTGTCGGCATTCCTAACTTTGGTGGATTATTTCTACCCGTTTATTTGCTTTAGAGTTGAACCGAATTCCTATTAAGAAGTGATGTGCTATCTCAAAATTTTGAGAGTTTCCTCCACTCCATCAATTCAATTGGAGTTTATGGATCTGCTTTCCACTGAAGAAATTTTTCGTTTCTAATGTGATTTATTGTTATTAAACAAATGAAAAGGAAATCGGAAAACATTTTTCTTCACTTTATATCTTAACTCAATTTTCTTCTGATTTACTCCATTCAAAACGGTATCGCTCAATTTCCAATAATTATTCTCTTTTACACAACGAATATGTGTCTCTATTAAAAGCGAATAAAATTGTTAACACCCAACAACTGTAAGCTTAAAGACGCCGGAACTCAATCGGAACTACTTTGGAACTAAAGAAAATTAAGATAATTTTCACCCATCTGCTTTACGTTTCGAACAACTTATCATAATAAACATGATTGGAAAAGTTTATATTACTATTCATCTAAAGTATATTATTACAAGAATTTCCTCTCATCACCTTGCTTTCAATAACAAACGTTTTCTTACTGGAAACATAATCGTTACCAAAACTTTTTTGAGTTTTCACTTAAACACTGACTGTTGTTGTTGATCTAATTTTAAAATTTTCGCATAAAGCTAAGAAGTGCGAGATGAGAATAAAGACAAAAAAGAAGGTAGAAGTTTATTGAAAGAAAGATAGGACGATTGATTCAGGTTCTTCGTACGAGTAACAAAATTTTCATTAACTAAATAAAAATGATATTCTATTTTTGTAAGTTCTATCCATTTGAGTGGAAATAGTTGAAGAGAAATTGTCATTATATTCTCGCATAACTTATCACGAATTTAAGGTGATACATCACCATCGTTAGAATGGCTGACCATAAAACATATTAAGTCTCCCTATGATAACTAGAGGCAAGTGGAGAGTTAGATTGATAGGTAGATATGGACAGGTTGTTAATTGAAATTCATACAATTGTAAGAAGGTGGAGTAAAAGAAAAGGTTTTCGTAGTGAATTCTCGATTTGATGATGATAGGGGAGACGATGCAAAAAAGCGAATAATGAACATTCGGATGGAAAGAAGGTGAAGTAATTGATAGTTTAGAGGGAAAATTGAAATTTCATATAATTTCATAGAATTTTCTTTTCGGCCTTCATATTCTGCCGTTTTCAAAGGAAGATAAATTGATATGTATATATGTCCGTATCTAGTTCCAAGTTCGAGACTCTCACTCTCATGAGATTGGTTGAGATACGTTCGTCGGTAAAATCTATTGTTCTGACAAGAGTCAGGAATTCATACACACATACACACACAAACACACAAGTACCCAAACAATACTTTCTTCCAAAGGTGATGGGACTAATAAGATAGGGGAATAATTGATTAATCCTTTTATCTTTTACTAAGAACTTCATCGTCATCCGACAAATCGAAAAGACATGATTCGAATGACCTTTTTTTGATTAGACATACGCCAATCTTATTAGCCGTCCATTTCTGCAGATTCATATTTAAATTTCTCCTTCTTCACTCATCAAAAGATTGAGGTCGTCTGGAACGATTTTAAATGGAAAAAGTAGATGAAGATAAATTAATATTCGTCTGAATTGACCGATTTTAGAGTTATATAATATGATAATGAATTGATGAGTTAGAAAGTAAAACACTTTTGGAGTGAAAGAAAATAGACGAGAATATCAAATGAAGTTCGATTAGTTGGAGCGGAATGGACTGAAATCGAATTCCCTTCATTTATTTGAGAAAGGAAAGACGAGTTGATTGCAGCTTTCCGTTTCCATTTCTTTCAGAAAATACCATTTTATTCTTTCGCCATCAAGTGGGAGTGGGATGGTATGGGAGAGAGAAGGCGATGAAGAAGAAATAACAAAAAAGAATTCCTTAAACAACAAAAGTGATCATTGATTTTATGTCGAGAACAATTGTCGCTCAGCAATGCTCCTTCTACTTCATACTTCTGCTCATCCACTTCACAATGGTGTCACCACAAACATATTCTGTACTTATTTGCTCCAAATGTCAAACTGAGCTGAAGAGCAATTTCTGTCAATTCAATTCACTACATAATTCTCGAACAATTCTTGTGGCAATTCAATCCAAATCTATTTACCCTTTCATTTCAATTTATGGAAATTTCTTTCCAATAACATTTTATCATCATCAATCCGTATCTTCATCAATTGCATAATTTTATATTGATCCGATATAAAACAAAATGGAAAAACTAAATTCGTTATATGTTTTGAAGAAAGATTAAAAAAACAAGATAATTCTCAAGTTCATATTCATCAGTTTTTCTCATTTCTAAGTCAAAATTTTCTGACCAATTTCAAATGGGTATTTGTTCTCTAATAGAATGTAATGAAAAGAAAAAATATGGTTCGAGACGATCAACTTTACTGAGGAAAGGTCAATTGTGTCATAAGAGAATATTGTCAATATATATATATATATATATTTATATATATAATAATTAATATAAGAAGTAATATATGGGTGGAATAATTGAAGATAAATCGATGATATTCTCTAGAAAAACATTGGAAAGAATATAATTTGAGAAGTGTAGGAACGATAAAGAGATAGAGATAGAGAGATAATAAAAGGAAGACTTGTTAACATGAAGATTTACCGCTTCGTTGAAGTTGCTTCTTCACGTTGATAGAAAAATTATGATGACGACGATGAAGATGATGTTGATGATGAAAGAAGGAAGGAAACAAATTAATTGATGAATCTCTTCAGATCGGCATTGATGATGGAATTCATGCTGATTTTCAATTAGTTTCTTTATGATTCTACTGATACTTCTCGCTTCCGTTCCAGTCCTTATTACTTCAAATCCACAACATCATGAGAGACACGTGGTACCGCTGATTACCTCCACTTTCTAACGATTCTAAAGAAGACGATGATGATGATGATGATGATGGAAATTCCTAATCTCTTGATACACAATTTATTAACGTCACAGTTATTCATTCAGATTATCACAATGTAAACACTATGATTTTCCCTTTAGTTTTCATTCAGCAATCGAAGAAAATATTTTTAATTTTTATTGGCCAATCATACTCGTATGGTTGAGGTGAAGAGAAGTGTTAGCTCGAATTAAATTCTTTTCACCATATTTGACTTGTGACTCTGAATTCACTTAATAGATTTCCTAGTTTTCTGTAAAATTTTTTCGTTCAACTTTGATAGTTTCCTTCCTACAAGTCTTAACTTCTAATCCAACGATTTCGAATTATCATATATCCTACTTTTTTTCTTCACAAGTCAGAAGTGAAAGAAAGCATATTTATGAGGTTTCAACAATTCTCCCTTCAATCCCATTTCCTTAACAGTACTAAAAATTGATGGGTAAATTTATGATTTTTTTAGTTGAAGAAGAACCAATTAAATTTAAAAAAGACAGGAAAGATAAATCTCAGAGTTCCGTTCGAGGAATTGACAGATGGAGAAGAACAATTCTTTTGAACAATAATAGTAAAATCGAAAGAATCGTAAAATGAAAAGAAATCGTATTGAAAACAATTGGAAATCAGATAATCGAAAAGGCAATTCAATGAAGTGAATGAAATATTTGTCTGACTTTATGATTTTTTTAAAAGAACTTTCGACATATTTCTCATACGAACTCGACTTGTGAGAGAAATTATTTAGGAAAATTAAATGAGTTTGTTTTTTTATAATGATTTGAGGGGAGGGGAGTAATAGGAAATAGTAGGAAGGGAAATATTTATTCGAATTCATAAGAAGGCAGTTGTACTACTACTACGACGAGAACGACGTCGACAACGACATGTGTCCAAAACAAAACCGAAATGAGACATTCTTGCAAGACAGTTGGCGACCCCGTTCTCCATCAATATTTGTTTTTCTGGTCACTTCTATAATTAAATACAACATTTTCTCAATTAAAGCTCGGAAGCGGCGTTACAATCCTAATCGTGAACATATTTCCATATATACACACACACATACAATGACTATGAAGAAATTCTGCAAGTTAATCTTGCCGCCAGCAGTACTAATAACAAATATTCAGATAAATTTCTTTAGGAGGCTGTCTACTCGACTTGCCAAGATGTTTCTGCCTCTAATTCAATCAGTCGATTTTCCTATTCTTTTTTGTTTATTGTTGAACAATGGCTGAGATTGTTGTAGGAAAATATGAGAGAGAGAAATTACTTTGAACGTAGTGGCCCTTGGAGGAAGAAAGTTTGCCCATTTCTCTGCCAGACGAATTATGTAAGTGGAACGTTAAAACAATTTCTCACATTTCATTCATTTATTTGCACAACTGTCCAATAAACGAACATCTTCATTAGTCTCATGATGTTCGTCGTGAATAATAAGAGAACTAGTGCAATAAACGGATAGGAGAAGAAGAGGAATGATTTCGGATAGGAAGATTTTTTAGGTGGGCAGTTGAGATGTGAAGGTCGTCAAAAACTAACTAACATTTCTCTTATTCTCATCTCGACTGAATGGGATTAATAAATGTTGTTTATGAAACAATGAAAATGTAGAGATTAAATTTATCAGAATTTGATCGATGAAGAATTTCTCTTATAAAAAAATTCTCTCCAATTATCTTCGGTCTTTTTCGTCTTCAATCCACCGAACGACGACAATGGATCTTATTGGGATTGTCATCGTAACCGCCTAACTTTGATTCTAACTACACAACTTTTAATTATTCGGAAAACATATTCGATTTTAGAGAGGGGCGCGGCGGTAATGTTCAATAATAAAATTAATTATGTGTGAAATGAGGAAAGCCTCGAGGCTGATTGATGATGGATTCGAACAATATGAATTCATCTTTCATCCAATTCAATTCTTCCATCTCTAGCAAGCGAATCTGTTTATTGGGAAATAAATCAATTTAGAGATTTCTAACTCATTCCCACATGATCATCAATCTTCGTTCAATCGAAAGAACAATAATCGGAATAAAAATTCCCAATATTAGAAAGAAGATTTTTTTTAATGGAACAGAATTCTTTTACTAAACATTTGGGTCGTAATTATTTTGCTTGATTTTCTTTCCCTCTCAAATTTGGAATAAGAGTAAATATGACAGAAACACATTATTCTCTTTGACATGTCGTCAAAATCTGGTGTCAGACCCGTCCGTCCCTCAACCTTCACATTTATTTAAACATCATCAAAATATTTTCTGTTACTGACAATTCGGATCAGATGAGAAAGGAATTCCAATAATTTATTCAATTCTAAAAAAAATGATTAGAGTAAATTCATTATTTTAATCATTATCATCATCATAATAATTACTTAACAACAACAACAACAACAACGAGATCGTTGATCATAATCTGATTGTTGTTATTGTTGTTTGGTGTGATGGTAAGAAAATGTAAGGAGAGAATGGAGAAATTGTTAAAAGGTTCATTTATTGATCAAGAGATCATTTTCTTTTAATTTCTATTGTTTCCATGTCTCGAGTTCGACTGGTAGAAGATATAGAAAACATCTCTATTGTCTTCTCGCTTATCAGTCAACTTTCAATGACTATTTTGAATAGGAGAACTCCTACTTCTTCACACCAAAACGGAAAATTATCATCTGTCACTGATTGTGGAGCAGACATGAGTGGAACTGACGAAATCGACAGACAAATAGACTGATAGATATCCTTGCTATCTCTACTCGATTCACTGATGGAACAAAGACGACCATCAAGCACATGAAGAACCATGTCGACATTTCTCATTCATTCCTATTTCTTTCTCCCTTATTCACTCACTCACTCACTCTCTCTCTATCTCTCTCTCTCGCAATCTCATATTTGTCAGTTAAAAAAAACGCGGCAACCAAATCTTTCTGATCAAATTTCTCCTTCTCATCCCCCACCACCACCTCTCCTTCTTTTTCTTTCTATTTCCCTAAGCTAGAAAAACTTTCTCTAAATTATTATGATTTCCTAAAAAACACGAAAGGTTCTCTTAATTTGAGGTTGTCATTTCAATCTTCTTCTTTTCATCAAATGTTAAATATCAAACAATTAATAATCGTCCAATTAAGAAAACCGAATTTTATTAAACTGAAAATATATTAAGTGTCATCATTTGCTAATCGATTATTCTTCTTCTTCTTCGATTCATTCTCCGTCGTCTTTTCACCATTCTTCTTCAGATCAATTCTAGCCGGACATGGTAAAGGATCTTTTATCGTCATGACTCGATTAACAATCTTTGTACTATTGTTATTATTATTGCTGATTTTCGTTGTCACTGTTGACATAATTGTCGTTGTCGTAGTGATGGCCGTATTGGTCGTTGTGGAAGTGGTGTTGAATGAGGTGGGAGTGATGGGCGTTTTGGGGAAACCCTTCAGCAAACCTTTTCGACTATCGGACGTTTGTTGCATCATCGGAAGATTTTGTATCAACTTATAAAGAACATTCGCTTCATTGATATGAGTGAATGCTAAACAGAAATTCTCAATTTCTCTCGATTCCATCTTCAAGCGGAAAGACATTTGAAAAAATTAATTTTTATAAATTGTTCATAAAACCTGAATATCGATGTGATTCCTTATAAGTGATTGTAAGAAAACGCAAAGTAATCGTACAAATCGTAATTGAGTATATCGATCAGCTGTCTGCTCACATGTTTCGATGCATCTCGATATGTAACCACCTAAATATTCTAACGATAAATTGAGATGAAAAATAATTGAGAATGAAGGATGGATGAATGTTAAAACACGAAACTTTGTGAGAAGACAAACTGAAATGAAACTTGATCTTGTATCGTCATTAATCGATTGACGACTTCTAACGAATGCAACGTCATATTCGATGAGAATAATTCATAAATGAATTCATGTAATTCATCAGCATCCGCATTAATTAATCGTCGTAGAACGACAACTGTTAAAATCGGATTAAATTCAATCATCGTCGATAACTTTAGAAGATGGAGAGAATTAACAAAAGAAAAATTTAATGAAAACGCTTGATGGTTTTAGACATTCGATAATGAATTCATATGGTTGCGAATTGATGACAATTGTCGATTCAGAAACTTCATCCGTCTTTAACGTTCTCGTCAACGACAAATTGATGATATGTTCGATTTTCTTACGATTGGAAAATTCCTCTTTGAAAAGTAAATGATTCGTCAATTTGATAGGCTCTTCTCTTCTCTGCTTCAATTGTGCATTAAACAATTCTCGAATATTAATACATTTTACGTCATTGCTCTGTGTGAGTTGTCGGAGATATTTCAATTTTTCTTCTTTGAAATTCGAAATACGTCGAATAGCTTCCTCTTTCAAACGAACGATCGTTTCTTCCGTTTTCTGTTCATCCATCTCTTCCATCTTTAAAGATTTCTCTCGAATTTTCATTAATTTAATGATATCATCATCATTAAAAACGTCTTCTTTCTCCTTCTTCTCTTCTCTCTCCTCTTCATATTCTTTTTCTTCCTCCTCATTCTCATCACCTTCTTCTTCAAATTCATCTTCTTCAGCTTCTTCATCTTCCTCAATTTCATCATCTTCATAATCATTATGAATCTCATCATCACTTTGAGATAGAATGTTACAATTTTCTCCTAAATTATGCGAGAGAGTTGACAATTCCTGTATCTGCTTCAGAATCGATCCATGTGTTCCATCCGCATTCTTCAAATAAGTTTTCTCAATACTTTCCAATGTCAACGGAATTGACAATTTCGATAAATTTCTTATTCCTTGTAAATTCTTTCTGAGGAATTGTCGTTGTGTTTCAATCTCTTGACTAATCGATCGATGATTCATTTCATCTTCGTCCTCATTTCCATCCTCATCATTATCGTCATTATAATCATCATTTCCAATTTCATTTTCAATATCATCTTCATTATCATCATCAGTCAATTCGTCGCTATCGTCGTCACTAATATCAATTTCTATCAAGAAAGAACTATGTTCTTCAGCCGCTTTCTTCTCTAGAAATGCCTGATATTCCTTCAAGAAGTCGATACTTAAAGGAACTTTCGGATGAATATCAGACAAATAATAATATTTACGGGAGACTCTCAAACCATCTTCTTTTACAGCTCGCATATATTCGTTCTCGAAATCTTCGAATTTTTTATTGAGAATTTCAATTCGTTTTCGATCTTGTTCATTATGAATGAAATCTTCAATGTTCTCCGATCGTTTCCATCGTCCAATATCTTCAGTTTCTTCTTCCTTATCCATTTCTCCATTGTCTGAAACATTTTCCATTTCATCCTTCTGATCTTCTTCTTCTACTTTCAACACATTATCTTCACTCTCATCTTCTTTCTCTACCTCTTCTTCATCAACACCATCTTCTTCTAACGGACAAATTATCAGATGATGATTCTTATCTAAAATGATCGTTGATGTTCCTGAAGGATATTTCTTCTTTTTCAACGTCTTTTTTGAACCATGAATTTTGGAGATTAATTGCCTATTTTCTATTTCACCCTCACTTGCCGATTCCGTTTCACTTCCCCGAATATTATTCTTCTCAGCCAATGTCGTTGAATGACTCTTGAAATGACCACAAGTTCTTTCTAATAATTTTTCTTCACCATCTGTGAATCTAAATGGACGACTTAACATATCTTTCCCTCCAATTTGTAACAGTTTCTCCTCAATCTTTTCCAACGTCATAACTTTCTCTTTCTTACTCAATTCATCGTCGGTGGTGGATTGTTCACTTGTAATTATCACTTCTTCGTCTTCCATCGAATCTTTTTCATTTTCTAATTCTTTTATCTCATCGGTTGTTTGATAATTTCCAAAAAATATTTCCATTAAATTCTTCTCTTCATCTCCATCGATTTCGAGAGAATTCCAATTGAACATAAAAAATCGATTATTCTCTTCCTTTTCACTCGATGTCTTCTCATTAGTAATCGGAATATCATTCTTCAATTCCTCTTTAACATGTTCTACATGATTGTCATCCATTCCATTCTTCCACGGATTTTTACCCAACAGAAACATCTTATCAAATCGATCCATTAAATAACTTTGGCCCAAATTCTTCTTTTGTTCCGATTCCTTCATCATCAATCCATTCGTCGATTCCAATCCGTCATTTATAAAGAGATCTCTATTCGATTGAAACATTTCACTAAATCCATCTTCTTCTTCTTCTTCTTCTTCTTCTTCTTCTTCTTCTTCTTCTTCCTCCTCTTCTTCTTCCTCCTCTTCTTCTTCTTCTTCTTCTTCTTCTTCTTCTTCTTCTTCTTCCTCTTCTTCTTCTTCCTCTTCTTCTTCTTCCTCCTCTTCCTCATGAACATTATCGTTATTCTCTTTCTCTGTTCCAATCGAATTAGTCAATGGAGAATCATCAATTATTTTATTGGCGATTTCCTTCTTCAATTCAACTTTAGTTTCCATCTTCTTCTCTTCATCCATTCTCTCAATTTCATCTTCATCGTTGGAATTTACAGATTTCTTATCATTGTTGATTATTTGACGGAATTGTTTCATGGCATCATGTCGATTTGTGAGACAGCGGTGGATGTAATCAATTAGATGACTATTAATAAATTCTTTCACTTCTTTCTCATTTTTCGGATGTTTAGGAGAATTCTCTTCTTTCTTTTTCTTCTTCTTCTTCTTATTTTTCTTCTTCTCTTCCTCTTTCATATATTTCTGTATGACGTCCGATGTGACTATTTTTCGATTAGTCGATCCACCACTAATAATCGGTATGGCTTGAAGAACTGTCGACTTATCTGGAAATTTCATTTGTTTTCCATTTTTATTTTGTATCAAAACGGTCAGATTACGAATCTCTTTCGCGGAGTCATTGCGACTTCCCAATTTTTTTCGGAAACTCTCGAAATTTATCTGCTGTAATTGAGATGGAGAAGTACCGATGGATTTGGATGAACGATTTCCATTCTTCAAATCCGTTTCAATATAATCAAGAAAATGACGACGTTTACTACCCGTACATTTTCTGTAACTACCAATGAGATTGTTAATGGCGAAATCGGCTGGAATCAACTTCTTTCGTTTTAAATCATCGAATTTCTTTTGACTTGTTCGTTCGACTTCGCACAATTCAGCTAATCTCTCCTTCGAATCGATCGAACTAATATCATGACAATTAGCACTCTTCACTATCATTTGACGGGAGCCACGTAATAATTTCTCACGAATCTCATCCTCAATATTCTCCAGAGCTTTCCCACATTCATTCGCTTTCCTTGTCAATCGGATGATATCTTTTCGTCGATATTGTTGATGAACAACTTCCGGAACAGTAATCGTCTTGTCGATTGAAACGATTGTCGTTGAATTTTCAACATTCTCAACATTCTCAACATTTCCCTTCTCCTTCCGACAATTGATATTCTTCTTCAATTCATCTTTCGTTAATTGATCTTCTTCTCCTTCTTTATTTTTCGGCTCTTTCGAACGATTCACTAATTTCACTTCCACCACTTTCTTCACTCCTTCAACATTCGTCACATTATTCATATAATTCTTCTTCTTCTTCTTATTATTCCTTCTCTTCTTATTCTTATTCGTTCTCTTATTATATTGTGTCGTACATTTCTCCTCATTTTCTTTCTTTTCCAATTGTTCATGCTCCAAATCTTCCTCCGTTTCATTTTCATCTTGTTCATCATTATGTTTTTGTTGTTGTCTTTGTTGTTGTTGTTGTTGTTGTTGTTCCTTTTTATTCTCCACTTCCAATTTCTTAATTTTATTTTCATTCTTTTTCATCTGATCATTTAACAAACAATTTTCTTTCGATTTTTTCTCAGTGATTTGCGATGATTCCTCTGATAATGCTGATGTGATATCTTCAATCATCTTCTCTTCCTTCTTCTTTTTCTCAACGTAAATATGTCGATGTTTCAAATAGTTGAGAACGTCGAACGAGTAGAACGAGAGATTGGCATCATCCAACAATTTATAATCGACTTCTTTCTCTGATGTGATGATTTTTTCTTTAATGAGATAATTCTCCATAATATCCGAATATTTCTTTTCCATTTGAAATTGAATGAAATTATGAAATTCTAATGAACCAATATTTCCAATTTCATCTTCATCGAAATCTTCTCGTTTAACTTGTGTCTGATGCAGACTAAGAAGTGCATCATAAACTTCATCTTCCAATTCATCGTCACTCATTTTATTCAATGAATTTATCATTTCTTCTATCTCTTCTTCTGATCTATTCTCGTCAATTAACGAAGGGAAATTAAATGAATTATTCTTCAAATTATCTCCTCCTATCTCTTCCATATTCGATATATTCATACATTGACAATGATTTGGATGAAGCACTTCATTCAATTTGAGAGAAAGTGAATAAATATTCTTCTCTAAATTCGATTGTGATGACGAAACGTCTCGTAATTGTTCCGATGGATCGATAGGTAACAATTGTGGTACTTCATCGAAATAATCAGACAATTCACCACAATTCGTCGTTCGTAAAAGATGACCATCTATCACATCCTCCACATTCTCTTCATTCACTTCATGCACAGCCTTATTAAGAACGTCATGTAAAGTGATTTGTTGTTGATCATTTCGATCCATCAAAAATTCGGTTGATGAAAATGGATAATTGAAAGGATTGAACGAAGAAATCTCTTTTCTCTTCTCATCAAAAAACAAAATATTTGACTCATTCAACTTCTTCTCGATACGATTCGATTCAAATCTTTCTTGTTCATCCATTAATTGATTGGAATCTAAACTGTATAAATGTTCGTTATCCATTTCCGATTCCATTAATTCTTCCAATAACATATCGAATGCCTTTATCTCCTTCTCATCATCATCGAATTTTTCATCAGTAATCTCTTCCAGAATTCCATTGAGGAATGGTACGAAATTGAAATCATTTTCCTTCTCTTCACAACTCGATCGATTTAATTTGTCGACAATAGACAATTTCTTATATTTCGATGAAAGCACATCCAACAAATCATCATCACAAATATTCCAATTCTCCATTTCCATGAATGTGAGGACGTCATAAACGTACAACATAAAGGAATCGTCGACTAATTGATGTTGAAAGAAGTTGATATATTCTCTCAATTCCGTTGCCGATTTAGAGATAATGGTATAATATCGAATGAGATTAATTCGAACGATTTTTGAGAAGAGATCAATATATGAGAATCTGTCATAAATATCCATAATATAATCGATATCGAAAAAATATTCGTGTGATCGAAATAAATTTCCAGCGAATAAAGAATCAATATCCAACTGATCATGAATCGATTCGATAATCTGATCGAATGAACCAGTTAATAAGATCGTCCAATCGATTGAATCAATATCATCACTATTACCATCGATATATCGTTTTTGAATGAGTTGTTTAAATGGTTTAAAATTATCGTTTGAATAATTATTATTTCTAACAATTTTCAAATAACTACTAATATATTGTTCGAGATTGTTACGTCGTTTATCGTTTGGTGTCATTAAGAGAAGTGAAATGAATTCCATTTCATTCGTATGATATTGTTCATTCGTCAAACATCGATATTTGTTTGCTGGATCATTATCCAACTCAATGAATGGTGTACTAGTTGAAAGACGTTCTGTATAAGAAATTTGTTTTTTCCGATTACATTCCGTTGGAATATGAGTAGTCGATATACGAATATGTTGTTGTTGTTGTTGTTGTTGATGATGATGATGATTATGATGCTCTTGTTCTTGTTGATCATTTAGATGAAGAAGATGATGAGGATGATGATGATGAGGATGATGAGGATGATTAGGTGGACAAAAACTGTAATCATCAGCAAGAACCATATGATTATTGAATTGATACGATAATGGATGTGCATGTTCCGTTTCATTCAATTTATGATTCTCTTGTAAACGATTAACAGACATTGAATTATTATGAAACGATAATTCAGTTATCGTATTGTCATTATGAAAATCTCGATAAATCGAATTACGACCGTTAAAATTAACATTCGAATTAATTGTATGAGAAACACCATTCGATCCATTACGATGTTGATTATGTGGCATCGAATGTTCATTTGTTAGATGTTGAGTAAATTGTTGTTGTTGTTGTTGTTGTTGGTGGTGGTGGTGATGATTATGTTGTTGTAGTTGTTGATGGTGGTTGTTTTGTTGTTGTTGTTGACGTCGATTGAAATATTCGATATTTGTCAATTGATTATGTTCGGCGGATGATTGAAAATCTCCATTATTATTTGTCATATCACTAATGGAAGTTATATGAGAATGATTAATATTACTCGTCGTTTTGGGTAGAACGGAATTGGATAAGATGATGTTATTATTGTTTCTTGTATCTGTGGGGAAGTTATCGTAAATGGTTAGAACATGTTGCTGAGAATAATTGTGAGATGTACATTGGAAATTTTGGAAGGACATCTGTCCACCAAATTCGCCAATTCCCTCACAACTCGTCGGATTGGGAGAAAAAGCAAAGAAACCGGTTACTGGTGGCATTCCTGCTGAAAAATGAGGTAATCGATCAGATGTTGATGAACGTATATCGAAATTCATCTTTGTTAATGGTGTCGCCACCGTCATCGATGGTCCAGATTCGAATTTCAAATTTGATTGAAGTGTCGAATCCAACGATTGACCTTCAAGTAAATTGAGAGAATTGAAGATCGTATTACCGAATTGATCGGGAAGATGTCGTTGATGAATTGGTGATTTTCCACGAAATTGATGATTCATTGTTGATGGATTATTTTGATGGAAATTCGAGAAGAAACTGGTGGATGAATTGTCCGATCTAAAATTCTGATTTTCACATGTCACATTATTCACCACTTCTCTTATTGTCGTCGTTATTGAAGTTGAAGATGTTAATGATAAAGAGGAAGTGGTGAAAGAAGAGGAAGATGTCGATAATGATGAAGTTGAATTTGGAGTATAAGAATGATGAGATGAATTCGATAATTCGTTCATTGATTGATGAGAATATAATCGTTCTTTATTATGAAGTGTTCCCAGAATTACACCAGCCATCACATCCTCCATTCGTTGAGAGAAATGTGTTGATGTGAATTTCTGTTTATGTTTATGATATGATGTCTTTCCTCGACCATCACCACCTGTATCTGACAACTTAATCTTTTTACATCTCTTTCGACAATCTTGATTAGTTGACGATAATTCTGGAAACTCTTCATCTTTCACATCAGCCATCATCGCTTTAATCGACATATCTCTCGTCGTCTCTATACCATTCTCCATAAGAGAGATTGTCGATGGAAATGCACCAGTCGACGAACATAATGATACTGATAACGGTAATGGTGGTGGTGGTTCCAAAACCATTAAATTCGTTGGAATTTCTGCATTCAATTTGGGTCGTTTCTCGTCTTTCTTTCTCATTAACATCGCCACCGTTTTTTGACAATTGTCTAACGGTTGTGTCGATTGAAATGTAGTTCCAGGTACTTGTAAATGTGTCTCACCATAATTCACCATTTTCCCATCCATTATTGGCAATGAATGATCATTATGATTCGATGACGCCTTCGCAAATTTTTGTCGTCCACTTAACTGATCTATACCATCCGCTGACACCGTCAACCGATTTACATTGTCACCTGAATATTGTTGATGATAAGTTGGTGTCCAGGTATTTCGGATGTCGATCGATTTCGAAATGATATTCTTATTCTGTTCATCTTTAAAAAAAAAAGAATTTTTAATTAATAAACAAATGGAAGAAAAAAAAGAAAAGTAGAAACTGATATTATTTATCATAAAAATTTACAAGATACCCAGAATTGATGACACGTGAAAATGAAATAAATCGTTAAAATTGAACAATTCTTCAATTATCGTTCTTAAACGTCCATCAAAATGTCCAATAAAACGGTTGAGATGATGTCACTAGTAAGAATAGTTGTTCGCTTTTCCAATCGAAAATTCTGAGATGAAACACTACCGTACAGGCAATTTACACGGAAATTATTCCAAGAAATTGTGTTGTGAAAAAATTATTTATCTTTCAATTGTCAGGAGAAATCTGTTTCGTTTTTTTTCGAAGAGAAGAAATCTGATAAAAAGTTTTTAAGTGAAAAGAGAAAATTATTAATAATTTTTTTAAATGACAAATATAATATTTTTAGATAGAATATCAAATATAATAATAAAGAAACGAATTCCTTCAATTTCACCTTTTCAATTTTGTGTCGTTGAAAAATTCGATTCTCCAATACGAGGAGAGATGTGAAGAGATATGAAATGAGGAAATTTAAATGAATTCGTAATTAAGAAAACGATCATTTTGAGAAGAAAGAATTCCAATTAAATTCGAAAATTTGAAAGAAATTGAAATTTCTTCAAATAATTCTCTAATAATTTGATAGTGGCGTATTAGACATGAATGTCATTAAACGTCAATTCTTTCTATAATAATTCCCACGAGATTTATTATAAACGTTCGATCGATAATGATTATTTCGTCGACTTCCTCCATCTTTATTTCGTTGTCGATTATAATTATTATTTCGATAATAATTATGATTATTATGATAATGATTATGATTATTATTATTATTATCATCATCATCATCCTCATCATGATAATGAGCAGAACTATGAGTACTGACACTTCGATTATTGTTATGATAAAGATTGCGATTATTATGATTGTTACCTCGTCGACCATTACCTCCATTTGCCATTCGGAGATTAGCAGAAGTTCGAGTTAAATCGCCACTACCATCACTATTATTAGCAGTGATGGTTGTATTAGAAGAGGATTCATTCAATTGATCCATCATTCCACTCTCAGTCAAAATGGGTAAAGATTCGTTTGGACCAAAACGTTCATCATCAAATAAAGAACATATATCATTATTTCTCATGACTTCACCACGAACTGCATGATATAATCTCGAATAATATTTCATGGAAACTTGATGATTTCGTCGTTGACATTCATCTCTTTCGATCTCCTGTGGTGTCTTTTGTCGATTCTCCACAAATGATGATGATGATGATGATGATGATGATGCTGATGATGATGATGATGATGATGATGATGATGATGATAAGGATTGTGTCAACGATTCTAAAGGAATAATTTCCGTCTTCACTTCAATCAAATTATGATATTTCCGTTTTGGTGGGAGTGTTGAAGAAGAAATTGATGTAACTGGTGGTATCACATAATCTTCCGATGGAACTGTTGACGATGATTTTGATGTGGATTCGGATGTTGATATTGTTGATGGACAGGATGAGAGTGTAGTTTGAGGAGTTTGTGCAGATGTCGAATGGAATGATAGTGATGGTGCATGTGTTGCAACTGGATTTAATGTTAATGTTGATGTGGAATTGACGGTTGATGTCACAGATTTACTACATTCCTTCGATGTTGGAGCAGATGGTGTTCGCAATTTCTTATCTTTAGCTTCGTTCGCTAACTGCTCTGCTTCCATTTTCTTCCGGTTCGATTCTAAATTACTACAAAAAATCTCCTGATATGTCTTAGAACGTCTGGGTGTTCTAGGAGTGGCATTGGAAGAAGAACTACCTAATTTCTCACTAACAGGTGATGCCATTGAACTGGTGGAACCGCCTTTTTTCCAAGAGAATGCTGGTGATGATGTGCCTAATGAATCGCCATCGGAAAATGCAGGAAATGCATTTTCATCGAATGCAGAAAGAATTGGTTGTCGATCAATTTCAACTGTCAAATCGGAATGATTCGTATTTTGATTATTGGGAGATGAATAATTGAAATCTTTTACACTTATAATTCTGCGTGGTTGATCACCTTCAGCCTTCTCACTATCTTCTACACTATTATTATTAGAATTATCATCTAATCGTTTCTCCAATATCGAATGTGGTGGCGAATTAGTGACATTCTGAAAATTTATTCGTCCAATATTTGATTGAGTTGTCGATGTTAAATTCTCCAAACCAACAGTGGTTATATCAGTTGTGATAGAAGGAATATTTTGGAAAGAATTATTGGAAGAAACGAAAGGAATTCCTAAATTGAGATAATAAGGTTCTCCTCCCATAAATGATCGTTTACTCATATCGTTCGCCATAGGCAAATTATAATGATTCTCATTTAGAGGTACACGAGGTGGTGGTGGTGGTGGAACTCGAGGTGGCAATGGCGGAGGAACTCCTAATCGTCCAATATTCGACATTATCATCTTATTTGGTTGGAGAGTGTCATTCGGATGATAAAGTGGATCACGACTTTCGAAATGTTGAGGTTGAGCCATCGGTGTCACATATGGTTGATTATTGGGAGGAACATTATTTCGATAAACATCATCAGGATTATTCGTTGGGAAGAATAATGGTTGTTGATGCATCGCAATTTGCGCCTGTTGTTGTTGATGCATCGGAATTTGACCTTGTTGTTGTTGTTGTTGTTGTGGATTCACCGAAATTGATGCTTGATGTTGTTGTTGTTGTTGTTGCAGTTGTATAGTTTGATGATGAATGGGAAGTTGCTGATGATGTATTGGTACGGGTTGATGATGAATAGGAATCGATTGTCTTATTGGAAGATTTGATTGTTTCTGATAATAAGAATCCATTAAACTTTTCGAATTATCAATATTGGGATTGAATAAAAGCGAATCGGTTAAATGTTTTCCACATGTCTCCTTTCCTTCCAAATTACTTGTTGTTGTTGTTGTTGTTGTCGTTATAGTCGATGTTGACGTATTCGCAGTCATCATAGGAGATGATTCAGATTTATAATTTTTATTAAATTCTGGATACATGAGAGGAATTGAATGAGTATTAGGAACTGATTTCAATCGTTCATCAACCATCAATTGACCACCTAACTTCAATTTATCACGTAAATATTTCAATTGTTCGACTGGCATCTCTTCCATTAACCATTCCATCAATTCTTCGTCATTCTCATCAATTTGACTTGTTTCAGATGAATCGGATTTATTATCACCATTCGAATCATCTTTCTCACACTTATTCTTCTCTTCTGCATATGACAATGGCATCTTTAAAATCTTCAATGAATTCTTATAATTAATATCGTTTTTCTTATTCAAATAAATGTTAGAGATACTCATCTTCTCATTAATCGCACTAATATCGTTACTATCCGTTTCCATCAACTTATCAATCGAATAAAAATATTCATTCAATGGATCAATGAATAATTGTTCTTCCGATTCCTCTTCATATTTCTTCACATCATTATATGCATTCCTCTCCTCATCATTCATTCCATGTAATGTCAACAAATTCTCCAATTCATTCTCCATTTCAATTCGACGTTTTTCTTCTTTTCCTTTCCCATGTTCTCGCTTCTTATCCTCAATCAATTTCATGAGACGAACATTTCCATCATTATCAAAATTGTGATTCTTATCCAATAAACATTCAGGTTGATTTTTCACATCGGACATCTTATATCTATCCGTCAAATAACCAGTCATCGATTGATGATTCAAATATGGAAGATAAAGATCACTCCATCTATTTGTGAAAGATAATTTATCTTCTTTTCTTCCACAATCCTTCATATTAAGTGATCGTTTCCGAATGTCATTCCAGATGCGTTGTCGTTCTTTTTCATATGAATTATTCCAATTATATCCCACAATTTCACCATTCTCTTTTTTACATCTTTCTCTCAATAAATCATTTGAGGAGAAATCTGTTCCATTTGATCGATCGATTCGTTCAACGATATGTTTATTGAATTGTTGAATATTTTGAATCATTAATTCCTCATCTTTTAATCCATCTGATCTCTCATCAATCAAATTAATGGAAGAACATTTCTTCCCCGGATGATTTCCACAATTCACTCCATCATGATTATGGCCAATCTCTTGATCGATACTCACATCTTGACTGTTCTGTTCAATACTCGTCTCGTTACTGTTATCATTCCAATCATATTTCTCACCTTTATCAGAATAATTATCCTCCATCATTGATTTACCATCACATAACGTTGTCGAATTGGAAGTTGACGTCATTCCTTTCTTTTCATGAAAGAAATCATTAATGTTGATATATTCGAAACTCGTCTCTTCATTCACATTATTGAGGAATGAGGATAATTGATTCATTTTGAAATTAGAGGGAAATTCTCGTCCAATTTCTTTCATCAAATCTTCATGATAATATTCCACCAACTTCTTTTCCAATTCCCTCAATTGAATGACATCATTGAACAGTTTGTTGAGATAAGACAAGAATATTCCGCTATTCAATTTCCATTCGTTACATAAACTTTTGCATTTCTTATAGAATTCATACAAATTTGATTCCATCAACTCTTCTTTCGATTCTTCAATCATTTTCGTCCGATCTCCACCAACCAATATCCCAACGAAAATACATTCGATTATCGAAAAATTGAATTGTGGCGTATTCTCTACCACTTTCTTTCCATTCTCCAATTCAAAACAATTTTCGTACTTTAACACATTTCCACAGTTGGAACAATTCTTTTCATTCTCACATTTGACAGACGTTTTTTCCTTTTTTGAATTCGAATTAAATTTCGATTCTAAATAATTATTCAGTTTTTTCGATTTCCAACAATTTTTATCATTTTTAAATTCGGAACAATTATCTGATTTCAATTCCATCTTATTTGCCATATCATTTCTCTCGTCGTTTGCAGGAGTAGAAGATGATTTGAAACGACTTTTCTTATCAACATTCAGTTCCTTCAATTTATTTCTCATTGAACTATTTCCATCATTCGTCAGATTTTGTTCATTTAATAATTTCAAGTAATTTCCATGAACATTTCCATCGCCATCAAGAAATTTGTTCTTTGTTGAGATTAGTGTATTATAAAAGAACATACCAAACGGATGATGATGTAGTTCGATATCTTGATAAATTTCCAACAAATATAAAATTAACAAAAGTCGTTGTAATGGTGAAGGAATCATTGATCGATGAATTAATAAATGAGTAATAAACGAAGCAATATCGAATTGGAAAGTGGACTTTGAAATTTGCTCATGGAACAATCGAACCAATTCCTTCAACGACTTCCCACCACGACAAATTTCACCACTCAAATACTTCTCAATAAATTCGATATCGTCCATCTTCAGTCGATTAGTCAACGAATTCAAATGATATTTCTTATCCATCTGGTTATCGTTAGGGAAAAGATTTTTCAAACGTTCTTCTCTCAAATTCATTCGCATCATTTCTTCCGAAGTGACACTCGAAGAATCGTCAGCGTCCAAATAAATTCTCAATAATCTCTCTTCTTTCTCGTCATTGTCATTGATTTGTTTGAAATTCTCCAACTTCTTCTTTCTCATTTCATCGTCACTGCCATTCGAACGATAATAAATGGTACCCAAATCATCATCCATTTCGACTCGTTCACTCCTTCTCTAATAATTTTTGTGGTAATTTACGTAAATTCTTCTTTCCTCCAACGAGGAGAGCAAGATGATTCTGCTGAGGAAGGAAACGAAAGAAATGTGTAACGGAAAAAGAAAAAATTAAATTGTTTTTCTAATTGAAAGAAAATGAAAAAAACAAATTGTTACAAATTCATCTTAAAATTCTTTCGTTTTTTAAATAAATATTTCATTTTTATTTAACTACATCTTCTTTTCTAATTAACATTAAGACAATTTATTTATCGGACTAAGCCCATTATTTGAATAATCAATTCTGAAAAATATCTCAATCTCTCTTCTCCAGTCATTCACTCACACGAATTTCTCATCTTACATCCTAATCAAATTAAATTTATGAAAAATTTGAGAAGTTTAACAACTTGGAAGGAAGATGGAAAAAATTAGATTTATGAGAACCTTATAAAACGTTGGTATGTTCGAACCGCTTCTTCGTGAGTATCCACCCAAAAAATTCTTCTGAAATTCTTATAAAGAAATTATCTGTCTAAAAGAAATGTTTCTAAAAGAAATAATTAGAAAAAAGTATTTGAAAACAAAGTTATCTGACAAAAGAAATGTTATCAAGTAAAAATTTTGATTTTTTCAAAAAAGTTTAGTTGACATGTTGGAGTAAAAAACATCAAATAAGTAGATCAAAGAAGTTTTTGATCAAAAATATTTGTCGAGAATGATTGCTGTGCTGATCAAAGAAAGAAGGAGAGTATCACAGAAAAATAATCTGAAGGAGATTGTTTGAACTGCTTCACAACCTTTCACTTCGCGTTTAAGACACGTAAGAATAAGATCTCTTACTCCATGGGAGAAAGCTGTGTAAGTGAATGTGGGAAAGAAAAGCGAACGTCATTAAAATTCAAAATGCGTAAATTACACGTACGTTTTGTAAAAGAATGATTCATTATGAAAATTGAAAAAAAATTTAACGCGCATTATTAAGTTCTGGATAGGTGGAAAGATTAAAATTTCAATGAAAAACTTTAATTTCTAGTCACTAAAAATATTACAGGTGAGGTGTAGATATTTTAATAAACTTTCTTAAAGACAATTAAAATTTTAATAAATTCAAAATTGAAAGCTTTCCTCCTAGTTTAAAATTTTCTTTACTCTCATTATTCCAAGAAATTATTAACTTTTAACTTGAGCAGCCAATTAATGAGTTTTCGTATGCGGTCACTTTAGTTACCACATTAGTAAAATTCTCTACGTTTAATGAATTACCGAATTAAAAATTGAAATTTTACGCATAAATTCTTAAAATTAGACATCTTAAATTATGAGAATAAATTAAATTTTAAATTTTTATTTAGAACTTTGAAGAATTTCTAATAGAAAGAATATAAATGTTCTATAGCCACATGATCGATCGAGTTAAATATTTAGGATGGATATACTGATGGTTTTATAAATGAAGAATAAATTAATTTTTGGTTCATTATATGTCAATAGTTTTTACTATTTGCACGTCGAAGTCTTTCATTTATTAAGTTCAATTCATCTAGCCATGCCAAGCATGAAGCGATGCAAGTAAATGTTTCCTTTTGAGATCTTTATCTTTGTTTCTGATGGCCATCACCTGACGCCAATGGTCAGCGGCATTCACATCATCGGAAATATGAGAGATTTGTAACTGAAAAAGAATGATAGAATGAATGATAGGGAAGAAATGATTAAAGAGAGAACTTCAGCCGCATTTATCACTCCATTATTTTTATTTTGTGATAATTCATTAAATTCGTTAGTGATTTGAGAGAAGAATGTTATTTGCATTGATGTCTTCTCCAATGACTTTCTCGTTAAATTTAATTTGGTACGAACAGGTCCCTTTTATTAATGAACAAATGAAAAATTAAAATTTGGGAATTTTGAGAACTTTTGGACGTGTTGGTAATTTGACTTCATATAAAATATTGTCATTTCCTCGAACAACAATTTTTATATGTGATTCTATTAATTTGACAGTGAAGAACTGGAACTTGGAAAAAAAAAGAATTAAACTTTTTAACAATTCTTTTTCACTCATCGGTTTCGAATGTAATGCATTATCGGTTAAATAGATTTTTATATTCTCGACAGTTATGTTCAACACTTCTGATTTATCTTCAAATTTCAACGTTAAATCTAATTCACCAACTGCTAATAGTTGTTCAGCTTTTTCCTTAGAACGAAAGATATAAATAGAAGACATGGTAAGAAGATAATGCAGTGAAAAGAAGAGAAATTAAAAGTGACTGATAAGTTCTATGGAAAAATGTTTAACTTCATCGCTGTCATCAATTAATATTCGATTAATGCCATTACTACTTTCGTTTGATGGTAAATTTCTACATTCATTAATCATGTTCTCAATATTCTCTAAACAATGACCGGCACACCGATGGCGCAATGACCAAGTAGAACATCCACGGGACAATGTGGAACTTGTAGCCTCCACTTCGGTTGGTCCAAGTTCCACCAAGTCATAGATCGAATAACAAATGAATAGACGATGGAGAACATCGTTGGACATATCCTATGGAATAATAATAGAATATAAAGTAAACATTCTCAATGCGAACTTTCCAATTAAAACATTCGTTAAAAGCCGGATTCTGTGAACGTTGTTTGATGAAGCGAGAAAATGTAACTGAAGTACTCCCACTTAACAAGAAGAGACATCTTTCAGTTTTATCGTCATTCATATTGTACAATAACGCCACACGGACGTAACAGTCCGGTGTATTTAATTTTTGTTTGCTAGGTGCTCTCGTTGATACAGATTCTAATTGTTTAGCAAATTCTAACGGAGAAAGTACTATAATTGTTTTCAGAAATTTTAACTGTTTAAATCGTTGCAAGATAAAGCATAAACCGACAATTTTCCATTATCATAATCTGCTTTTATATTGACACTTGGACCTTTCGGTTCTGGTTCCGGTTCCGGTTCCGGTTCTAGTATTAGTTCTGGTGTTGGTTCGGGTTCCGGTTCCGGTTCGGGTTCCGGTTCGGGTTCGGGTTCCGGTTCCGGTTCGGGTTCCGGTTCAGGTTCCGGTTCAGGTTCGGGTTCGGGTTCTGGTT